>JAKVIS010000115.1:0-137283 GCA_033119425.1 Bufotes viridis | reverse complement strand
CTCAGAAAGCTCCTCTACATATTATATACTCTATGTACTATAGCTTCACCACACTGAGATCTGCTCAGAAAGCTCATCTCCATATCATATACACTATGTACTATAGCCTCACCACACTGAGATCTGCTCAGAAAGCTCATCTACATGTCATATACTCTATGTACTATAGCTTTACCACACGGAGATCTGCTCAGAAAGCTCATCTACATATCATATGCACTATGTACTATAGCTTCACCACACTGAGATCTGCTCAGAGAGCTCATCTCCATATCATATCCTCTATGTACTATAGCTTCACCACACTGAGATCTGCTCAGAAAGCTCCTCTACATATCATATACACTATGTACTATAGCTTCACCACACTGAGATCTGCTCAGAAAGCTCCTCTACATATCATATACACTATGTACTATAGCTTCACCACACTGAGATCTGCTCAGAAAGCTCCTCTACATATCATATACACTATGTACTATGGCTTCACCACACTGAGATCTGCTCAGAAAGCTCATCTATATATCATATCCTCTATGTACTATAGCTTCACCACACTGAGATCTGCTCAGAAAGCTCATCTCCATATCATATACACTATGTACTATAGCTTCACCACACAGAGATCTGCTCAGAAAGCTCCTCTACATATCATATACACTATGTACTATAGCTTCACCACACTGAGATCTGCTCAGAAAGCTCCTCTACATATCATATACACTATGTACTATAGCTTCAGCACACTGAGATCTGCTCAGAAAGCTAATCTACATATCATATACTCTATGTACTATAGCTTCACCACACTGAGATCTGCTCAGAAAGCTCATCTACACATCATATACACTATGTACTATAGCTTCACCACACTGAGATCTGCTCAGAAAGCTCCTCTACATATCATATACTCTATGTACTATAGCTTCACCACACTGAGATCTGCTCAGAAAGCTCATCTCCATATCATATCCTCTATGTACTATAGCTTCACCACACTGAGATCTTATAAGTATAGAAAAACCACGCATTTAATAGAGGTGATCCTGGTGACAGAGCCGCTTTAAGTCCCACCCGAGGTACACCACAAATTCCTCTAGATAGCCCACTTCCAGTCCACAATTTACATAAATCCTCATTTTGTGCCAGAATTTTCTCAACATTCAGGACAATCCTGGCAAATTTGAGGCTCTTGGCAACTATGTTTTTCACGTCTCTTTTGTCTTCCATCCCGACCTACGGGCTGTTCCATTCTATATTTACCCAACGAGATTATTCCCAGTCAATGTCAATAACAGACTCAATATCAAATAACATGATATATCAATTTAATAATATTGGAGTCAAAAATGAACTAAAATGTTGTGCAAAAAGCAATACATTTTTATTATTCAAATTGAAAAACACGATTGGTACAGACGTTTAAAATCAAGTAAAAAAAATACACACAATGCGATACACCACAAATTCTATCATCCATCAAATGCTGTGTTGAGACTCTTAAGTGAGGCTCCGCGGTGTTTTTTGTGGCTGGTCTCCCTGAGATCAGCTATTGTTGTGTTTGAGTGGTCTCCGAGGCATTGCTCCCGGTTAGCCAGAATCCTACTCCGCACTGATGAGGGGCCACACCCCGAAACAGCTGTCTGTGGATGGATACCTAGCTTAGGTTTTCCCCGTCACATCCTTAAAGCTTGTAAAAAAGCGGGATCTTGACATAGGGGCCACTTAATATGGTGGATTTGGTGATCTCTGTAATGGAGACGCCCCTTTGCTCGGTTTTCCTTCCTTTCAGGGATATCTGGCTTTCATTGTGTTGTAGACCCAATACTGGGGCTCCACATTTATTTTGCATATTCCCTTTTCCCAGGGAACTTTGCACTTCGGATTGCTGTGTTGAGACTCTTAAGTGAGGCTCCGCGGTGTTTTTTGTAGCTGGTCTCCCTGAGATCAGCTATTGTTGTGTTTGGATCATCCATCAAAGTAAGTACAACTGATGGGACCTGGTATGGAACAGATAACAAATAAGTAACAATGTGTGACTAGCACTGAATTGGGGATCAAGCGTAATGTAAGATCCCAAGCTCTCTATATCAAACCCAGATTACACACATGGTGCCTAGCAAATGCGTATCCCCAAGGTGAATAAATGTAAGAATCTGGGATTGAAAAGAAAACAAAAAGGCTCTGAGGTATCCACACAACAATGAGAACATAATAAATGTACCAACCAGAAATATATCTCAGTGGTGTCGCCAAGAACGCGCCCCGACGCGCGTTTCGCCGTCAGCTTTCTCAAGGGGCGATATGTTCCACTCTATAAACCCTCACTTCCTCCTACCACCTGTCCTTCCCGATTCACACCTTCTTTTTCCTCCACCCCTGCCTACAGCCTGTCTCTCTTCCTCACCCACTCCTTCCTCCATCCCAATCTACGGCCTGTCTCTCTTCCTCACCCACTCCTTCCTCCATCCCAATCTACTGCCTGTCTCTCCTCCTCACCCACTTCTTCCTCCATCCCTACCTACTACCTGTCTCCTCCTCTTCACCCTCTTCTTCCTCCATCCCTACCTACTGCCTGTCTCCTCCTCACCCTCTTCTTCCTCCATCCCTACCTACTGCCTGTCTCCTCCTCAGCCACTTCTTCCTCCATCCCTGCCTACTGCCTGTCTCTCCTCCTCACCCACTCCTTCCTCCATCCCTACCTACTGCCTGTCTCCTCCTCCCACCCACTCCTTTCTCCATCCCTACCTACTGCCTGTCTCCTCCTCCCACCCACTCCTTCCTCCATCCCTACCTACTGCCTGTCTCCTCCTCCCACCCACTCCTTCCTCCATCCCTACCTACTGCCTGTCTCCTCCTCCCACCCACTCCTTCCTCCATCCCTACCTACTGCCTGTCTCCTCCTCCCACCCACTCCTTCCTCCATCCCTACCTACTGCCTGTCTCCTCCTCCCACCCACTCCTTCCTCCATCCCTACCTACTGCCTGTCTCTCCTCCTCACCCACTCCTTCCTCCATCCCTACCTACTGCCTGTCTCCTCCTCCCACCCACTCCTTCCTCCATCCCTACCTACTGCCTGTCTCTCCTCCTCACCCACTCCTTTCTCCATCCCTACCTACTGCCTGTCTCCTCCTCCCACCCACTCCTTCCTCCATCCCTACCTACTGCCTGTCTCCTCCTCCCACCCACTCCTTCCTCCATCCCTACCTACTGCCTGTCTCTCCTCCTCACCCACTCCTTCCTCCATCCCTACCTACTGCCTGTCTCCTCCTCCCACCCACTCCTTCCTCCATCCCTACCTACTGCCTGTCTTCTCCTCCTCACCCACTCCTTCCTCCATCCTTCCTACTGCCTGTCTCTCCTCCTCATCCACTCCTTCCTCCATCCCTATCTACTGCCTGTCTCTCCTCCTCACCCACTCCTTCCTCCATCCCTATCCACTGCCTGTCTTCTCCTCCTCACCCACTCCTTCCTCCATCCCTACCTACTGCCTGTCTCTCCTCCTCACCCACTCCTTCCTCCATCCCTACCTACTGCCTGTCTCTCCTCCTCACCCACTCCTTCCTCCATCCTTCCTACTGCCTGTCTCTCCTCCTCACCCACTCCTTCCTCCATCCTTCCTACTGCCTGTCTCTCCTCCTCACCCACTCCCTCCTCCATCCCTACCTACTGCCTGTCTCTCCTCCTCACCCACTCCTTCCTCCATCCCTACCTACTGCCTGTCTCTCCTCCTCACCCACTCCTTCCTCCATCCCTATTTACTGCCTGTCTCTCTTCCTCACCCACTCCCTCCTCCATCCCTATCTACTGCCTGTCTTCTCCTCCTCACCCACTCCTTCCTCCATCCCTACCTACTGCCTGTCTCCTCCTCCCACCCACTCCTTCCTCCATCCCTACCTACTGCCTGTCTCCTCCTCACCCTCTTCTTCCTCCATCCCTACCTACTGCCTGTCTCCTCCTCAGCCACTTCTTCCTCCATCCCTACCTACTGCCTGTCTCTCTTCCTCACCCACTCCCTCCTCCATCCCCACCTACTGCCTGTCTCCTCCTCCCACCCACTCCTTCCTCCATCCCTACCTACTGCCTGTCTCTCCTCCTCACCCACTCCTTCCTCCATCCGTATCTACTGCCTGTCTCTCCTCCTCACCCACTCCTTCCTCCATCCCAATCTACTGCCTGTCTCTCTTCCTCACCCACTCCTGCCTACCTCCTATCTACTGCTGCCGTCTCCCTCCTCACCCACTCCTCCTCCATCCCTACCTACTGCCTGTCTCTCTCTTCACCCACTCACTTCCCCTCCATCCCTACCTACTGCCTGTCTCCTCCTCACCCACTCCTTCCTCCATCCCTACCTACTGCCTGTCTCTCCTTCCTCACCCACTCCCTGCCCATCCCCACCTACTGCCTGTCTCCTCCTCCTCACCCACTCTCTTCCTCCACCTCTCCACCGCCTACCTCCTTCCTCACCCACTCCTCCATCCCAATCCACTGCGCCTATCTCTTCCTCACCCACTCCCTCCTCCATCCCTATCTACTGCCTGTCTTCTCCTCCTCACCCACTCCTTCCTCCATCCCTACCTACTGCCTGTCTCCTCCTCCTCACCCACTCCTTCCTCCATCCCTACCCACTGCCTGTCTCCTCCTCCTCACCCACTCCTTCCTCCATCCCTACCTACTGCCTGTCTCCTCCTCACCAACTCCTTCCTCCATCCCTACCTACTGCCTGTCTCTCCTCCTCACCCACTTCTTCTTCCATCCTACCTACTGCTTGTCTCCTCCTCATCCACTACTTCCTCCACTACTTACTGCCTATCTCTCCTCCACCACACCCACTCCTTCCCCCATCTTGTAGTTCTCTCACCCTCCCCACCCATTCCTTGTTCCCTCCATACTGCCTGTTTCCCCTCTTTGCTCCCCACGAGCTTTACCATTCCTCCTTGCCTACTGCTGCTGTTTCCCCATTTGGTTCTTGCCTCCGCTTTTCCTGAAGTGCCGTAGTGTTCCAGCCCAGCTTTCTGGTGAGTGTTACATGGAGAGGTGTCTCCTTTCCTCTGTGTAGATGTGTACTCTTCATCCTTGTCTCATTGATGTTCTCCAGATTGCCAGAATGCTGATGTGGATCTGTGTTTCCTATTCGATGACTCGCACAGTGTGGGGGAACCAGAGTTTGAAATAGTTCGGATGTTCCTACTCAACACAATCCAGAACCTAAAGAGCAGCACTGTGCATGTAAGAGAGGCGGCTGATGACCATGATACATGAGAAAGGGAGCTCCACCGACCCCGCACCTCTTCATATTCCATCATGTCTACTCTGTAGTAAAAACTGTTCACCAGTTCCCTACCCTTCCTTCCATTCACCTCCAACACCTCTCCAGTTTTCAAAATACTCTGCTCTTTTTTATCATCGTCCACTAACTCTCACATACCAGTATTGTTAGTCTCCACCACCATCACACACCAATATCTCCAATCTCCAGTACCCTCCACCATCACACACCAATATCTCCATCCTCCAGTACCCTCCACCATCACACACCAATATCTCTATCCTCCAGCACCCTCCACCATCACACAACAATACCTCCATCCTCCAGTACCCTCCAACATCACACACCAATATCTCCATCCTCCAGTACCCTCCAACATCACACACCAATATCTCCATCCTCCAGTACCCTCCAACATCACACACCAATATCTCCAATCTCCAGTACCCTCCACCATCACACACCAATATCTCCATTCTCCAGTACCCTCCACCATCACACACCAATATCTCCATCCTCCAGCACTCTCCACCATCACACACCAATATCTCCAATCTCCAGTACCCTCCACCATCACACACCAATATCTCTATCCTCCAGCACCCTTCATCATCACACACCAATATCTCCATCCTCCAGTACCCGCCACCATCACACACCAATATCCCCATCCTCCAGTACCCTCCACCATCACACACCAATATCTCTATCCTCCAGCACCCTTCATCATCACACACCAACATCCCCATTCTCCAGTTCCCTCCACCATCACACACCAATATCTCCATCCTCCAGTACCCTCCACCATCACACACCAATATCTCTATCCTCCAGCACCCTCCACCATCACACACCAATATCTCTATCCTCCAGTACCCTCCACCATCACACACCAATATCCCCATCCTCCAGTACCCTCCACCATCACACACCAAGATCTCCATCCTCCAGTACCCTCCACCATCACACACCAAGATCTCCATTCTCCAGTACCCACCACCATCACACACCAAGATCTCCATTCTCCAGTACCCTCCACCATCACACAGCAACATCCGCATTCTCCAGTACCCTCCACCATCACACACCAATATCTCTATCCTCCAGTACCCTCCACCATCACACACCAATATCCCCATCCTCCAGTACTCTCCACCATCACACACCAATATCCCCATTCTCCAGCACCCTCCACCATCACACACCAATATCTCCAATCTCCAGCACCCTCCACCATCACACACCAATATCCCCATCCTCCAGTACCCTCCACCATCACACACCAATATCTCCATTCTCCAGTACTCTCCACCATCACACACCAATATCTCCATCCTCCAGTACTCTCCACCATTACACACCAATATCTCCATTCTCCAGTACCCTCCACCATCACACACCAATATCTCCATCTCCAGTACCCTCCACCATCACACACCAATATCCCCATCCTCCAGTACCCTCCACCATCACACACCAATATCTCCATTCTCCAGCACCCTCCACCATCACACACCAATATCTCCAATCTCCAGCACCCTCCACCATCACACACCAATATCCCCAACCTCCAGTACCCTCCACCATCACACACCAATATCCCCATCCTCCAGTACTCTCCACCATCACACACCAATATCTCCATTCTCCAGCACCCTCCACCATCACACACCAACATCTCTATCCTCCAGTACCCTCCACCATCACACACCAATATCCCCATCCTCCAGCACCCTCCACCATCACACACCAATATCCCCATCCTCCAGTACCCTCCACCATCACACACCAACATCTCTATCCTCCAGTACCCTCCACCATCACACACCAATATCTCCATCCTCCAGTACCCTCCACCATCACTCACTGATATCTCCATTCTCCAGTACCCTCCACCATCACATACTGGTGTATTTCTCAGCTTCCTACCAACCACCCACCTTTCCATCTGTATTTTCCACGGACCTCCTACATCCCCCCTTCCTGAGTACCTTCCATGACCTCCACTTTCTGCTTCCCGGCCTCTTGTGTTCCCCCTCCTGCTGCCCCTCTATTTTGGGGTCTGTTCTTTTGCCTTTGTCTCCTTCTCTACAATAAACCATCACTTTTCTCTTCCACAGTTCTCTGTTGTTATGTTTTCAACGTTCCCGAAGACCGTTTTGAACTTCACGGATTATCAACTTGGGAAAGCCGAAGAAAAGATTAGGGAGATGAAGCATATAGGAGGATTTGGATATTTATACAGAGCGCTCAGATTCACACTGTAAGTGCTCAGAAGCAACACATACTAGCATTCCTGAAGAGGATACCTTTGAGGAATAGTTTCTGTTGAGTGGAGTAGTCCGTGTGTCCTCTGCTGGTCAGGGATGGGGCCTTATATGTAGTGTTTTTATACTTCTCACTCCAGCCATCACTCTTCCTGAGAATATATAAAGCATTGGTGTTGGGGGCTGCTGCAGGGAGACTGGCTTAGCTCTTATGTGACTACATATAATGCACTCCTATATGGCACATATTCACACTGACAGCTGCCACACACCTGTATCTGATCCCACTCACATGTGGATTTCAGGAAGCAATGGCCGTGACAGCTCCTTGACATCTGTCTTTTCTGAAGGTTTATGTGTAGATTCCGGATTTTATGTGATGAGAATGAATTAGGCTGACGCGTTCTCCCTAACTTCTCATGTTTTCCTGCAGAAACGAGATCTTCACCCCAGAAGCAGGAGCCCGGCAGAACGCCAAGAAGGTGCTTCTCCTGCTGACCGATGGAGAAGTCAATGATGTTAACAGCGGAGCAACGGAAGCTGCAGACAAACTAAAAGTCACCCGTTATGTCATTGGGGTAATCATTACTGGGCTATCCTCTGTCCTCCACTCCTCACCCATGACACCATCACAGGGCTATCCTCCATCTTCCATGAGTCACCCATGTAAAAAGTCGAGGGGTCCAGCTTCTGATAAAACGATATCCTTTATTCGATGCGGTAAAATCCATACAAAACAAGACAGATGCAAAATCGACGCGTTTTGGATCTCAAGTTAATGATCCTTACTCATTATATAAAATGCCATCTCCCATATAAATACACATCGTCCAATCACATGCATAGAAACAACATCACATGATAATCAGGTGAGGGCAAATCACAAAACATGGATGACAAATCCAACATGTGCAGAAAGACAAACCACATGGCGCGGTAGAACACACGGAATTGGAGCCATGCACTATCTATAGGATGTACCACCAAACGGAGACATTTATCTGACATACCTCACTATCAAACACGCAATGTTTCTTCTGCCACTTTGCACTTTGTCATTGTACATAAGGATAATACAAAAAGTTTTAGAGTTCACGGTGTGGAGAGGGTCACGCTCCCAGTTAAGGGTGGGCGTGTCCATAGATGCAAACTACTAAGTAGAGAGGCATATTGGATGTTCGAACTAGGTAGTTTCTTCCCCACAGGCATGAACAAAAAACATGACTTCATTTTACAGTATCAATGAAGTTGTAACATAGTATTTAAGACCGAAAAAAGACATTTGTCCATCCAGTTCAGCCTGTTTCCTACAAGTTGATCCAGAGGAAGGTAAAAAACCCCTGTGAGGCAGAAGCCAATTTTCCTCACTTAAGGGGAAAAAAATTCCTTCCTGACTCCAATCAGAATAACTCCCTGGATCAGCGACCCCTCTCTAGTAGCTGTAGCCTGTAATATTATTACAATCCAGAAATACATCCAGTCCCCTCCTGAATTCCTTTATTGTACTCACCATCACCACCTCCTCAGGCAGAGAGTTCCATAGTCTCACTGCTCTTACAGTAAAGAGTCCATCGTCTCACTGCTCTTACAGTATAGAGTCCATAGTCTCACTGCTCTTACAGTATACAGTCCATAGTCTCACTGCTCTTACAGTAAAGAGTCCATAGTCTCACCGCTCTTACAGTAAAGAGTCCATAGTCTCACTGCTCTTACAGTATACAGTCCATAGTCTCACTGCTCTTACAGTATAGTGTCCATAGTCTCACTGCTCTTACACTAAAGAGTCCATAGTCTCACTGCTCTTACACTAAAGAGTCCATAGTCTCACTGCTCTTACAGTATAGTGTCCATAGTCTCACTGCTCTTACACTAAAGAGTCCATAGTCTCACTGCTCTTACAGTATACAGTCCATAGTCTCACTGCTCTTACAGTATACAGTCCATAGTCTCACTGCTCTTACACTAAAGAGTCCATAGTCTCACTGCTCTTACAGTAAAGAGTCCATAGTCTCACTGCTCTTACACTAAAGAGTCCATAGTCTCACTGCTCTTACAGTAAAGAGTCCATAGTCTCACTGCTCTTACAGTATAGAGTCCATAGTCTCACTGCTCTTACAGTAGAGTCCATAGTCTCACTGCTCTGACAGTATAGAGTCCATAGTCTCACTGCTCTTACAGTAAAGAGTCCATAGTCTCACCGCTCTTACAGTAAAGAGTCCATAGTCTCACTGCTCTTACAGTATAGAGTCCATAGTCTCACTGCTCTTACAGTATACAGTCCATAGTCTCACTGCTCTTACACTAAAGAGTCCATAGTCTCACTGCTCTTACAGTATACAGTCCATAGTCTCACTGCTCTTACAGTAAACTGTCCATAGTCTCACTGCTCTTACCGTAAAGAGTCCATAGTCTCACTGATCTTACAGTAAAGAGTCCATAGTCTCACTGCTCTTACAGTATAGAGTCCATAGTCTCACTGCTCTTACAGTAAGAGTCCATAGTCTCACTGCTCTTACAGTATAGAGTCCATAGTCTCACTGCTCTTACAGTAAAGAGTCCATAGTCTCACTGCTCTTACAGTATAGAGTCCATAGTCTCACTGCTCTTACAGTATAGAGTCCATAGTCTCACTGCTCTTACAGTAAAGAGTCCATAGTCTCACTGCTCTTACAGTAAAGAGTCCATAGTCTCACTGCTCCTATAGTAAAGAGTCTATAGTCTCACTGCTCTTACAGTATAGAGTCCATAGTCTCACTGCTCTTACAGTAAAGAATCTATAGTCTTACTGCTCTTACAGTAAAGAGTCCATAGTCTCACTGCTCTTACTGTAAAGAGTCCATAGTCTCGCTGCTCTTACACTAAAGAGTCCATGGTCTCACTGCTCTTACAGTATAGAGTCCATAGTCTCGCTGCTCTTACAGTAAAGAGTCCATAGTCTCGCTGCTCTTACAGTAAAGAGTCCATAGTCTCGCTGCTCTTACAGTAAAGAGTCCATAGTCTCACTGCTCTTACAGTATAGAGTCCATAGTCTCACTGCTCTTACAGTAAAGAGTCCATAGTCTCACTGCTCTTACAGTAAAGAGTCCATAGTCTCACTGCTCTTACAGTAAAGAGTCCATAGTCTCACTGCTCTTACTGTAAAGAGTCCATAGTCTCACTGCTCTTACTGTAAAGAGTCCATAGTCTCACTGTTCTTACAGTAAAGAGTCCATGGTCTCACTGCTCTTACAGTAAAGAGTCCATGGTCTCACTGCTCTTACAGTACAGAGTCCATAGTCTCACTGCTCTTACAGTAAAGAGTCCATAGTCTCACTGCTCTTACAGTAAAGAGTCCATAGTCTCACTGCTCTTACAGTAAAGAGTCCATAGTCTCACTGCTCTTACAGTATAGAGTCCATAGTCTCACTGCTCTTACAGTATAGAGGCCGTAGTCTCACTGCTCTTACAGTAAAGAGCCCGTAGTCTCACTGCTCTTACAGTAAAGAGTCCGTAGTCTCACTGCTCTTACAGTACAGAGTCCGTAGTCTCACTGCTCTTACAGTAAAGAGTCCATAGTCTCACTGCTCTTACAGTAAAGAGTCCATAGTCTCACTGCTCTTACAGTAAAGAGTCCATAGTCTCACTGCTCTTACAGTAAAGAGTCCATAGTCTCACTGCTCTTACAGTAAAGAGTCCATAGTCTCACTGCTCTTACAGTAAAGAGTCCATAGTCTCACTGCTCTCACAGTAAAGAGTCCATAGTCTCACTGCTCTCACAGTAAAGAGTCCATAGTCTCACTGCTCTTACAGCAAAGAGTCCATGGTCTCACTGCTCTTACAGTATAGAGTCCATAGTCTCACTGCTCTTACAGTAAAGAGTCCATAGTCTCACTGCTCTTACAGTAAAGAGTCCATAGTCTCACTGCTCTTACAGTAAAGTGTCCATAGTCTCACTGCTCTTACAGTAAAGAGTCCACAGTCTCACTGCTCTTACAGTAAAGAGTCCATAGTCTCACTGCTCTTACAGTATAGAGTCCATAGTCTCACTGCTCTTACAGTATAGAGTCCATAGTCTCACTGCTCTTACAGTATAGAGTCCATAGTCTCACTGCTCTTACAGTAAGGAGTCCATAGTCTCACTGCTCTTACAGTAAAGAGTCCATAGTTTCACTGCTCTTACAGTAAAGAGTCCATAGTCTCACTGCTCTTACAGTACAGAGCCCATAGTCTCACTGCTCTTACAGTAAAGAGTCCATAGTCTCGCTGCTATTACACTAAAGAGTCCATGGTCTCACTGCTCTTACAGTATAGAGTCCATAGTCTCGCTGCTCTTACAGTAAAGAGTCCATAGTCTCACTGCTCTTACAGTGAAGAATCATCTTCTATGTTTGTGTACAAACCTTCTTTCCCCCAGACGCAGAGGATGTCCCCTTGTCACAGTCCTGGGGATAAATAGATGATGGGAGTGATCTCTGTACTGACCCCTGATATATTTATACATAGTTATTAGATCTTCCCTCAGTCGTCTCTTTTCTAAAGTGAATAACCCTAATTTTGATAATCTTTCAGGGTCCTGTAGTTGCCCCATTCCAGTTATTACTTTAGTTGCCCTCCTCTGAACCCTCTCCAGCTCTGCTATGTCTGCCTTGTTCACAGGAGCCCAGAACTGTACACAGTCCTCCATGTGTGGTCTGACCAGTGATGTGTAAAGTGGTAGGACTATGTTCTCATCACCGGCGTCTATGCCCCTTCTAAAGCAAACCATTATCTTATTGGCCTTGGCAGCAGCTGCCTGACACAGGTTTTTGCAGCTTAATTTGCTGTTTATTAAAATTCCTAGATCCTTTTCCATGTCAGTGTTACCGAGTGTTTTACCATTTAATATGTACGGGTGACTTGCGTTATTCCTTCCCATGTGCATAACTGTCAATGTCAGTGTTAAACCTCATCTGCCATTTTTCTGCCCAAGCCTCCAATCTATCCAGATCCCTCTGTAGCAGAAAACTGTCCTCTGTAGTGTATATACAGTATACTGTCCTCTGTAGTGTATATACAGTATACTGTCCTCTGTAGTATATATATACAGTATACTGTCCTCTGTAGTATATATACAGTATGCTGTCCTCTGTAGTGTATATACAGTATACTCTCCTCTGTAGTATATATACAATATACTGTCCTCTGTAGTATATATACAGTATACTGTCCTCTGTAGTATATATACAGTATACTGTCCTCTGTAGTATATATATACAGTGTACTGTCCTCTGTAGTATATATACAGTGTACTGTCCTCTGTAGTATATATACAGTATACTGTCCTCTGTAGTATATATACAGTATACTGTCCTCTGTAGTATATATACAGTATACTGTCCTCTGTAGTATATATACAGTATACTGTCCTCTGTAGTATATATACAGTATACTGTCCTCTGTAGTATATATACAGTATACTGTCCTCTGTAGTATATATACAGTATACTGTCCTCTGTAGTATATATACAGTATACTGTCCTCTGTAGTATATATACAGTATACTGTCCTCTGTAGTATATATACAGTCTACTGTCCTCTGTACTATATATACAGTATACTGTCCTCTGTAGTATATATACAGTGTACTGTCCTCTGTAGTATATATACAGTATACTGTCCTCTGTAGTATATATACAGTGTACTGTCCTCTGTAGTATATATACAGTATACTGTCCTCTGTAGTATATATATACAGTATACTGTCCTCTGTAGTATATATATACAGTATACTGTCCTCTGTAGTTATATACAGTATACTGTCCTCTGTAGTGTATATACAGTATACTGTCCTCTGTACTATATATACAGTATACTGTCCTCTGTAGTATATATACAGTGTACTGTCCTCTGTAGTATATATACAGTATACTGTCCTCTGTACTATATATACAGTATACTGTCCTCTGTAGTATATATACAGTATACTGTCCTCTGTAGTTATATACAGTATACTGTCCTCTGTAGTATATATACAGTCTACTGTCCTCTGTACTATATATACAGTATACTGTCCTCTGTAGTATATATACAGTGTACTGTCCTCTGTAGTATATATACAGTATACTGTCCTCTGTAGTATATATACAGTGTACTGTCCTCTGTAGTATATATACAGTATACTGTCCTCTGTAGTATATATAGTATACTGTCGTCTGTAGTATATATACACAGTATACTGTCCTCTGTAGTATATATACAGTATACTGTCCTCTGTAGTATATATATACAGTATACTGTCCTCTGTAGTATATATATATACAGTATACTGTCCTCTGTAGTATATATATACAGTATACTGTCCTCTGTAGTATATATATACAGTATACTGTCCTCTGTAGTATATATACAGTATACTGTCCTCTGTAGTATATACACAGTATACTGTCCTCTGTAGTATATATACAGTACACTTTCCTCTGTAGTATATATACACTATGCTGTCCTCTGTAGTATATATACATTATAGTGTCCTCTTCAGTGTTAATTACTTTACTCAGTTTAGTGTCATCTGCAAAAATTGATATTTTACTGTGCAGGCCTTCTACAGGATCATTAATAAATATATTGAAGAGAATAGGGCCCAATACTGACCCCTGAGGTACCCCACTAGTGACAGTGACCCCTCCAGTACTGACCCCTGTGGTACCCCATTAGTGACAGTGACCCCTCCAGTACTGACCATTGTGGTACCCCACTAGTGACAGTGACCCCTCCAGTACTGACCATTGTGGTACCCCACTAGTGACAGTGACCCCTCCAGTACTGACCCCTGTGGTACCCCATTAGTGACAGTGACCCCTCCAGTACTGACCATTGTGGTACCCCATTAGTGACAGTGACCCCTCCAGTACTGACCATTGTGGTACCCCACTAGTGACAGTGACCCCTCCAGTACTGACCCCTGAGGTACCCCACTAGTGACAGTGACACCTCCAGTACTGACCCCTGAGGTACCCCACTAGTGACAGTGACCCAATCTGAGTGTGTACCGTTAATACCCACCCTCTGTTTTCTGTCACTCAGCCAGTTACTTACCCACTTACAGACATTTTCTCCCAGTCCGAGCATCCTCATTTTATATACTAACCTTTTATGAGTTACGGTGTCAGATGCTTCGGAGAAGTCCAGATATACGACATCCATTGATTCGCCGCTGTCAGGTCTAGAACTTACCTCCTCATAGAAGCTGATTAAATCAGTTTGACATGACCGATCCCTCATGAAGCCATGCTGATATGGCGGTATTTGCCTATTTCCGTTAAGATCCTCCAAGATAGCATCTCTCAGAAAACCTTCAAACAGTTTACCCACAACAGATGTTACACTTACCGGCCTATAGTTTCCGGGCTCTGTTTTTGGACCCTTTTTGAATATTGGCACCACATTTGCTCTGCGCCAATCCTTTGGGACATTCCCTGTCAGTATAGAGTCCGTAAATATCAGAAACAAGGGTCTGGCTATGACATCACTTAATTCCCTTAGGATACGGGGGTGTATCCCATCTGGTCCTGGCGATTTGTCTATTTTAATCTTTTTAAGTCGCTGCTGTACTTCTTCCTGGGTCAGACAGGGCACTTTTAAAGGGGAATTTACTTTTACATTTTGCATTTCATCTGACAGTTTATTTTCCTCAGTGAAAACAGTGGAGAAAAAAATATTTAATAGTTTTGCTTTATCCTCATCGCTTTCTGCAACACCCCGCTCATTGCTTTATAGAGGGCCGACTCCTTCAGATTTATATTTTTTACTATTTATATAATTGAAGAACATTTTAGGGTTAGTTTTACTCTCTTTGGCAATTAATCTCTCGGTCTCTAGTTTGGCAGTTTTTATTAGTTTTTTACATATTCTATTTTTTCCTTATAGTTTATCAGTGCTTCCTGACTCCCCTCCTGTTTTAGCGATTTATATGCTTTCTTTTTGTCATTTGTTGCTTTCTTTACGGTTCCATTTATCCACATTGGTCTCTTATTGTTCCTTAGCCTTTTATTCCTATAAGGTATGTACCTCTCACAGTTAGATGTTACAATGCTTTTAAAAATCTCCCATTTTATGGTTGTATTTTTATTTTTGAGGACTCTGTCTATAATCTGATAAAGGCGCTGCGCTGCATGGCGACACGTGGCGCCGTCCCAGCAGGCTGCAGTTACGCCGGCCAGCCAAGATTATGGACAGAGTAGGGACCCACTCTAGGAGACAACCGTGCCGGGGTGAGTGGGCTTATTACCTTTTGATCACAATGTACACCAATGTCTCCACTATCTGCATGCGATATGGGGGACTAGTACTATAGTAATGTAGCTGAAGAGCACATATCAAGGGTTAAGCGTTGTGGATGTGCGATCCAGTCTGTCTCTCCTCATTTGATACTATTGCCTCGCTTAGTTGGCTAAATTTAGTTTTTTTGAAGTTTGGTATTTTTGTTCCTCCCTTTAGAAACTCTCGTTTGAAGGATATTTGGAAGGTTATTACTTTCTGGTCACTATTTCCCGGGTGTCCCCCGACCTGCACATCTGTAGTTCTGTCCGGTCTATTGGTTAATACAAAGTCCAGTATCCTATTTTTTTTTGGTGGGTGGGTTTGTGTTTTTTTTTTTTTTTTTTTGAGAGGGGGGGGGGGGTGTTTGTTTTTCTGCACATGTTGGACACGTTGGATTGGTCATTCCATGTTTTGTGATTTTGTAAGCCGTGTACCGGGGTGGGCTCCCCAGGATACAGCCAAGTCACGAACGAGAAAAGCAACTCTGACACCAGCCATTGCAAAACGGACTTTATACTGCAACCTGACACTGACCGCAGACCCCAACCTCTGGGAACATAAGATGGATTCACATACACCTTGTGCGGCACGGCGCCCTGCAATGGATGCCAGAATGAATTTCACTAGTTTGCCTACCGGCGGGCACAACTAAGACAGCCACACCGTACCTGTTATTACCCTGCAATACTCCCCCTCCCGTAACTGGTCCTATGGCACGTGCCTGCGGATTACTCCTGCGCAAAACGCTGAGCTGGATTGAGCCGGTGAGACGTGACACCATCACAAGGCTATTCTCAGTCCTCCGTGAATCACCCATGACACAACCACAGGGCTATTCTCTATCTTCTATGAATCAACCATGAAATCACCACAGGGCTATTCTCAGTCCTCCAAGAATCACCCATGACACAACCACAGGGCTATCCTCCATCCTCCATGAATCACCCATGACACCATCACAAGGCTATTCTCAGTCCTCTGTGAATCACAAATGACACCAGCACAGGGCTATCCTCCATGAATCACCAATAACACCATCACAGAGCTATACTCTATCTTCTATGAATCAACCATGAAATCACCACAGGGCTGTTCTCCATGAATCACCCATGACACCATCACAGGGCTATCCTCTATCCTCCATGAATCACCCATGAAACCATCACACGGCTATGCTCTGTCCACCATAAATCATCTATGACACCACCACAGGGCTATCCTCCATTCTCCATGAATCACCCATGACACCATCACAAGGCTATTCTCAGTCCTTCATGAATCACCCATGACACCTCCACAGGGCTATGCTCTGGCCACCATAAATCATCTATGACACCAACACAGGGCTATTCTCTGTCTTCCATGAATCACCCATGACACCAACACAGGGCTGTTCTCCATGAATCACCCATGACACCATCACACGGCTATGCTCTGTCCACCATAAATCATCTATGACACCATCACAAGGCTATTCTCAGTCCTTCATGAATCACCCATGACACCTCCACAGGGCTATGCTCTGGCCACCATAAATCATCTATGACACCAACACAGGGCTATTCTCTGTCTTACATGAATCACCCATGACACCATCACAGGGCTATCCTCTATCCTCCATGAATCACCCATGACACCATCACACGGCTATGCTCTGTCCACCATGAATCATCTATGACACCATCACACGGCTATGCTCTGTCCACAATGAATCCTCTATGACACCATCACAGGGCTATCCTCTACTCTAAACTTTTACATTAAATGTCAGCCTGTGTATTCTTCACAATTTTCACTTACTCCACACAGGTCGGAAACAACTTTAAAGCAGAAGATATAACTGAACTGCCTTCTAATCCAAAGGAACATCACACACACGAGATAGGGGATTTCTCACAGCTGGAGGCCATCTTTAAAGAGATGCAAACCAAGATCCTGGCCATTGAGGGTGAGTCTCAAGACAATGACTGTGTTTTCCTCTCTTTGATCACCATGTTACAGTTCACACACTGAAAACAATCTACATAAAAAGCAATAGTCATTGTACATACATTACTTATCCTGTACTGATCCTGAGTTACATCCTGTATTATACTCCAGAGCTGCACTCACTATTCTGCTGGTGCAGTCACTGTGTACATACAGTACTTATCCTGTACTGATCCTGAGTTACATTCTGTATTATACTCCAGAGCTGTAATCACTATTCTGCTGGTACAGTCACTGTGTACATACATTACTTATCCTGTACTGATCCTGAGTTACATCCTGTATTATACTCCAGAGCTGCACTCACTATTCTGCTGGTGCAGTCACTGTGTACATACATTACTTATCCTGTACTGATCCTGAGTTACATCCTGTATTATGCTCCAGAGCTGCACTCACTATTCTGCTGGTGCAGTCACTGTGTACATACATTACTTATCCTGTACTGATCCTGAGTTACATCCTGTATTATGCTCCAGAGCTGCACTCACTATTCTGCTGGTGCAGTCACTGTGTACATACATTACTTATTCTGTACTGATCCTGAGTTACATCATGTATTATACTCCAGAGCTGCACTCACTATTCTGCTGGTGCAGTCACTGTGTACATACATTACTTATCCTGTACTGATCCTGAGTTACATCCTGTATTATACTCCAGAGCTGCACTCACTATTCTGCTGGTGCAGTCACTGTGTACATACATTACTTATCCTGTACTGATCCGGAGTTACATCCTGTATTATACTCCAGAGCTGCACTCACTATTCTGCTGGTGCAGTCACTGTGTATATACATTACTTATCCTGTACTGATCCTGAGTTACATCCTGTATTATACTCCAGAGCTGCACTCACTATTCTGCTGGTGGGGTCACTGTGTACATACATTACTTATCCTGTACTAATCCTGAGTTACATCCTGTATTATACTCCAGAGCTGCACTCACTATTCTGCTGGTGCAGTCACTGTGTACATACATTACTTATCCTGTACTGATCCTGAGTTACATCCTGTATTATACTCCAGAGCTGCACTCACTATTCTGCTGGTGCAGTCACTGTGTACATACATTACTTATCCTGTACTGATCCTGAGTTACATCCTGTATTATACTCCAGAGCTGCACTCACTATTCTGCTGGTGCAGTCACTGTGTACATACATTACTTATCCTGTACCGATCCTGAGTTACATCCTGTATTATACTCCAGAGCTGCACTCACTATTCTGCTGGTGCAGTCACTGTGTACATACATTACTTATCCGGTACTGATCCTGAGTTACAGCCTGTATTATACTCCAGAGCTACACTCACTATTCTGCTGGTGCAGTCACTGTGTACATACATTACTTATCCTGTACTGATCCTGAGTTACATCCTGTATTATACCCCAGAGCTGCACTCACTATTCTGCTGGTGCAGTCACTGTGTACATACATTACTTATCCTGTACTGATCCTGAGTTACATCCTGTATTATACTCCAGAGCTGCGCTCACTATTCTGCTGGTGCAGTCACTGTGTACATACATTACTTATCCTGTACTGATCCTGAGTTACATCCTGTATTATACTCCAGAGCTGCACTCACTATTCTGCTGGTGCAGTCACTGTGTACATACATTACTTATCCTGTACTGATCCTGAGTTACATCCTGTATTATACTCCAGAGCTGCACTCGCTATTCTGCTGGTGCAGTCACTGTGTACATACATTACTGATCCTGTACTGATCCTGCGTTACATCCTGTATTCTACTCCAGAGCTGCACTCACTATTCTGCTGGTGCAGTCACTGTGTACATACATTACTTATCCTGTATTATACTCCAGAGCTGCACTCACTATTCTGCTGGTGCAGTCACTGTGTACATACAATACTTATCCTGTACTGATCCTGAGTTACATCCTGTATTATACTCCAGAGCTGCACTCACTATTCTGCTGGTGCAGTCACTGTGTACATACATTACTTATCCTGTACTGATCCTGAGTTACATCCTGTATTATACTCCAGAGCTGCACTCACTATTCTGCTGGTGCAGTCACTGTGTACATACATTACTTATCCTGTACTGATCCTGAGTTACATCCTGTATTATACTCCAGAGCTGCACTCACTATTCTGCTGGTGCAGTCACTGTGTACATACATTACTTATCCTGTACTGATCCTGAGTTACATCCTGTATTATACTCCAGAGCTGCACTCACTATTGCATTACTTATCCTGTACGGCTCCTCGTGTTTTAATAACTGTAAATCCTGCTGAATTGTTAATGCAGCTTTTACTTGCAGCCTGTATTCGGGAATATTCACACATGGTAGTTTTATGGCAGAATACTTCAATGACTGAAAGTGAGTTCTACTTCCAGAGGAATCGGACAGTTCTGCATCTAATCTGCGGTGTGTGAATGAACCTGTACTGTCCGCATACAGACCGGTGGGAGATATAACATGATGAAGGTGATGTCATCCATCATTTTTGCTTCCAGGGGTCGCACATGGTTCCAATTTTACGCGAGAAATGTCTTCTGCTGGGTTGAGTGCCTTTATTACACAGGTAGGTGTCAGGAGGTGTTATATGGAGTGCGAAGTGCTCCCCAATAGCTTTGCAGAACCGGTCCACCACTGAGGGGCCCCGGGGCCACTCCGGAGTCTATTGTGCAGACAGTTCAGTATCTGCCCCCTCTGACTGAGGAATATTAACCACTATCCCCAGTATCTGCGCCCTCCGCCTGAGGAATAGTCCAGTATCTGCGCCCTCCGCCTGAGGAATAGTCCAATATTCCCAGTATCTGCCCCCTCCACCTGAGGAATAGTCCAGTATCTGCGCCCTCCGCCTGAGGAATAGTCCAATATTCCCAGTATCTGCCCCCTCCACCTGAGGAACAGTCCAGTGTTTCCAGTATCTGCCTCTCCACCTGAGGATCAGTCCAGTGTTCCCAGTATCTGCCCCCTCCACCTGAGGATCAGTCCAGTATTCCCAGTATCTGCCCCCTCCACCTGAGGAATAGTCCAGTATTCCCAGTATCTGCCCTACCACCTGAGGATCAGTCCAGTGTTCCCAGTATCTGCCCCCTCCACCTGAGGAACAGTCCAGTGTTCCCAGTATCTGCCCCCTCCACCTGAGGAACAGTCCAGTATTCCCAGTATCTGCCCTACCACCTGAGGATCAGTCCAGTATTCCCAGTATCTGCCCTACCACCTGAGGATCAGTCCAGTATTCCCAGTATCTGCCCCCTCCACCTGAGGATCAGTCCAGTGCTCCCAGTATCTGCCCCCTCCACCTGAGGAACAGTCCAGTGTTCCCAGTATCTGCCCCCTCCACCTGAGGATCAGTCCAGTGTTCCCAGTATCTGCCCCCTCCACCTGAGGATCAGTCCAGTGTTCCCAGTATCTGCCCCCTCCACCTGAGGAACAGTCCAGTGTTCCCAGTATCTGCCCCCTCCACCTGAGGAATAGTCCAGTGTTCCCAGTATCTGCCCCCTCCACCTGAGGAACAGTCCAGTGTTCCCAGTATCTGCCCCCTCCACCTGAGGAACAGTCCAGTGTTCCCAGTATCTGCCCCCTCCACCTGAGGAATAGTCCAGTGTTCCCAGTATCTGCCTCTTCACCTGAGGATCAGTCCAGTGTTCCCAGTATCTGCCCCCTCCACCTGAGGAATAGTCCAGTGTTCCCAGTATCTGCCTCTCCACCTGAGGAATAGTCCAGTGTTCCCAGTATCTGCCTCTCCACCTGAGGATCAGTCCAGTGTTCCCAGTATCTGCCTCTCCACCTGAGGAACAGTCCAGTGTTCCCAGTATCTGCCTCTCCACCTGAGGATCAGTCCAGTGTTCCCAGTATCTGCCCCCTCCACCTGAGGAATAGTCCAGTATCAGACCATCCAGTGGAAGAGATTAATGGTTGTGCTGGTGTTGATGCGGACGGCTGCCCCAGAATATAACGCCAGTTACAGTACTCCCTCCTGTGGGACCCTGTGTATTCTAGGACTTACCCACCCTCTGCACTAGTGTTAAGCGCGAATATTCGAATAGCAAATTTTTTTAGCGAATATCGTCACTTCGCTAATTTGCGAATATTTCGAATATAGTGCTATAAATTCGCTATTTCGAATATTCGTTTTTTTTTTTGGTTTTTTTAAATTGTCATATTTTTTACTTTCCCACTTCCCATAAGTAGTTCTTACCTGTCCGGAGGATTCCTGGCTGCTCCAGTCAGTGCCCGTTGCCGCTTCTGCCGACTTCCGTGCTCATGGAGCGTCCCCATGCTACAATGTACTGTTGGATGTGAGAATTAAGTTGAAATCGCAATGTGATTAATATAACTTGAAGTCATCGCATTGCGATTTCTACTTAGCCCTGGTTTCTATGGTTGGCTTGGTAGAATTAGAATGTATTCCTCATATTCCTCAAAACGAAGATAACGCAGTATTCTCCATCTTCGTTTTAGCTGCCTATTCGTCAACTTCGATAATTCTAGCAATCAAATAGGAGGGTTGACTATAGAGACAGCTGTGTTTAATTCGCTATGCGAATTATTTTTTTTTTTAATAGAATAATTATATTACTTGATAATTATTATAATTATTCTATTTATTAAAAAATATATATATATAATCGCATAGTGAATTAAACACAGCTGTCTCTATAGTCAACCTTCCGATTTGATTGCTAGAATTAGCGAAGTTGACGAATATGGAGCTAAAACGTAGATGGAGAATACTTCGTTATCACCGTTTTGAGGAATATGACGAATACATTCGCCATATTCGTCATCTTCGCTATAATTCTAGATATCAAACCAATAGGAAAATTGCCTTAAGTCAAAATCGCAATACGCGATTATTTAAATCGCATATTAATCGCGATAACTAGAATAATGACGAATATTCGATTTCGACAAATATTCTAGCGAATATTCGTGAATTTCGTAGAAATCGAATATGGCACCTCTCGCTCATCACTACTCTGCACAGCAACTGCAGACCAGCCATTACACTGCCGTACACACAGTAGATTGCTCCATCATCAGGACCACACAGCAGCGATTGCAGCTTCGATACGACTTAACGACAGTCTCTTCCAACAAAGGCAAGATGGCACCCAGCCATTCCGTAATCCTCCACTGCCCAGTCTCGGAGAGGAGTATGAGGTCCTAACCCCGCAGGGGTTCCTAATGGCCAACACACTACTATACAGCCATCAAGCCTTAGAAACATCAAGCATGGATGTAACACAGTCAAATTCAAACGTCCCATGTTCCTCACAGGGCACATGGGCTATTCCTAGGCATTCATCATTCGTGGTAAAGGGGCAACTCCAGGGAACCAGCATCAGGGTATTCGGGGGCCACAGATGTGCTGATATTTGGGGATTTCTTGGAGACACTTATGCCTTTTCGCCTCCCAGTAGCTCGGTCTAATGTCGCTGCTAGGACTGATGAAGAGAGCAGCTCCATTGTTTTAGATTCGGGTCTTTCTTTTAAGAAATCCCCAGTAAAGCTCTTTGAGACTCCCACTAAATATTCCTACAACACCTCCACAAGAAGACCACTGAAAACCGCATAGAAAAATGGTCTTGGATATATGAGAATTGTAAGTAAGGAGGTGGTCCTCTGGGGGGTGAGCCTTCCATTGGTGAGGCCAATGTACATATAATATGAGTGGCAGGTGAGGAGGTGGTCCTCTGGGCGGTGAGCCTTCCATTGATGAGGCCAATGTACATAGAATATGAGTGGCAGGTGAGGAGGTGGTCCTCTGGGGGGTGAGCCTTCCATTGGTGAGGCCAATGTACATATAATATGAGTGGCAGGTGAGGAGGTGGTCCTCTGGGGGTGAGCCTTCCATTGATGAGGCCAATGTACATATAATATGAGTGGCAGGTGAGGAGGTGGTCCTCTGGGCGGTGAGCCTTCCATTGATGAGGCCAATGTACATAGAATATGAGTGGCAGGTGAGGAGGGGGTCCTCTGGGGGGTGAGCCTTCCATTGATGAGGCCAATGTACATATAATATGAGTGGCAGGTGAGGAGGTGGTCCTCTGGGCGGTGAGCCTTCCATTGATGAGGCAAATGTACATAGAATATGAGTGGCAGGTGAGGAGGGGGTCCTCTGGGGGGTGAGCCTTCCATTGATGAGGCCAATGTACATAGAATATGAGTGGCAGGTGAGGAGGGGGTCCTCTGGGGGGGGGGGGTGAGCCTTCCATTGATGAGGCCAATGTACATAGAATATGAGTGGTAGGTAAGGAGGTGGTCCTCTGGGGGTGAGCCTTCCATTGATGAGGCCAATGTACATATAATATGAGTGGCAGGTGAGGAGGTGGTCCTCTGGGGGGTGAGCCTTCCATTGATGAGGCCAATGTACATAGAATATGAGTGGCAGGTAAGGAGGTGGTCCTCTGGGGGGTGAGCCTTCCATTGGTGAGGCCAGTGTACATATAATATGAGTGGCAGGTGAGGAGGTGGTCCTCTGGGGGGTGAGCCTTCCATTGATGAGGTCAATGTACATAGAATATGAGTGGCAGGTGAGGAGGTTGTCCTCTGGGGGGTGACCCTTCCATTGGTGAGGCCAGTGTACATATAATATGAGTGGCAGGTGAGGAGGTGGTCCTCTGGGGGGTGAGCCTTCCATTGATGAGGCCAATGTACATAGAATATGAGTGGTAGGTAAGGAGGTGGTCCTCTGGGGGGTGAGCCTTCCATTGATGAGGCCAATGTACATAGAATATGATTGGCAGGTGAGGAGGTGGTCCTCTGGGGGTGAGCCTGCCATTGATGAGGCCAATGTACATAGAATATGAGTGGCAGGTGAGGAGGGGGTCCTCTGGGGGGTGAGCCTTCCATTGATGAGGCCAATGTACATAGAATATGAGTGGTAGGTAAGGAGGTGGTCCTCTGGGGGTTGAGCCTTCCATTGATGAGGCCAATGTACATAGAATATGATTGGCAGGTGAGGAGGTGGTCCTCTGGGGGGTGAGCCTTCCATTGATGAGGCCAATGTACATATAATATCAGTGGCAGGTGAGGAGGTGGTCCTCTGGGGAGTGAGCCTTCCATTGATGAGGCCAATGTACATATAATATGAGTGGCAGGTGAGGAGGTGGTCCTCTGGGGGTGAGCCTGCCATTGATGAGGCCAATGTACATATAATATGAGTGGCAGGTGAGGAGGTGGTCCTCTGGGGGTGAGCCTTCCATTGATGAGGCCAATGTACATAGAATATGAGTGGCAGGTGAGGAGGTGGTCCTCTGGGGGTGAGCCTTCCATTGAAGAGGCCAATGTACATATAATATGAGTGGCAGGTAAGGAGGTGGTCCTCTGGGGGGTGAGCCTTCCATTGATGAGGCCAATGTACATATAATATGAGTGGCAGGTGAGGAGGTGGTCCTCTGGGGGGTGAGCCTTCCATTGGTGAGGCCAGTGTACATATAATATGAGTGGCAGGTGAGGAGGTGGTCCTCTGGGGGGTGAGCCTTCCATTGATGAGGTCAATGTACATAGAATATGAGTGGCAGGTGAGGAGGGGGTCCTCTGGGGGGTGAGCCTTCCATTGATGAGGCCAATGTACATAGAATATGAGTGGCAGGTGAGGAGGTGGTCCTCTGGGGGGTGAGCCTTCCATTGATGAGGCCAATGTACATAGAATATGATTGGCAGGTGAGGAGGTGGTCCTCTGGGGTGAGCCTTCACTTGATGAGGATAATGTACATAGAATATGAGTGGCAGGTATGGAGGTGGTCCTCTGGGGGGTGACCCTTCCATTGGTGAGGCCAGTGTACATATAATATGAGTGGCAGGTGAGGAGGTGGTCCTCTGGGGGGTGAGCCTTCCATTGATGAGGCCAATGTACATATAATATGAGTGGCAGGTGAGGAGGTGGTCCTCTGGGGGGTGAGCCTTCCATTGATGAGGCCAATGTACATATAATATGAGTGGCAGGTGAGGAGGTGGTCCTCTGGGGGGAGGGGTGAGCCTTCCATTGATGAGGCCAATGTACATATAATATGAGTGGCAGGTGAGGAGGTGGTCCTCTGGGGGGAGGGTGAGCCTTCCATTGATGAGGCCAATGTACATATAATATGAGTGGCAGGTGAGGAGGTGGTCCTCTGGGGTGAGCCTTCCATTGATGAGGCCAATGTACATATAATATGAGTGGCAGGTGAGGAGGTGGTCCTCTGGGGGAGGGGTGAGCCTTCCATTGATGAGGCCAATGTACATATAATATGAGTGGCAGGTGAGGAGGTGGTCCTCTGGGGTGAGCCTGCCATTGATGAGGCCAATGTACATATAATATGAGTGGCAGGTGAGGAGGTGGTCCTCTGGGGGTGACCCTTCCATTGATGAGGCCAATGTACATATAATATGAGTGGCAGGTGAGGAGGTGGTCCTCTGGGGGTGAGCCTTCCATTCATGAGGCCAATGTACATATAATATCAGTGGCAGGTGAGGAGGTGGTCCTCTGGGGGGGTGAGCCTTCCATTCATGAGGCCAATGTACATATAATATCAGTGGCAGGTAAGGAGGTGGTCCTCTGGGGGGGTGAGCCTTCCATTCATGAGGCCAATGTACATATAATATCAGTGGCAGGTAAGGAGGTGGTCCTCTGGGGGGTGAGCCTTCCATTGATGAGGCCAATGTACATATAATATGAGTGGCAGGTGAGGAGGTGGTCCTCTGGGGGGTGAGCCTTCCATTGATGAGGCCAATGTACATATAATATGAGTGGCAGGTGAGGAGGTGGTCCTCTGGGGGGAGGGGTGAGCCTTCCATTGATGAGGCCAATGTACATATAATATGAGTGGCAGGTGAGGAGGTGGTCCTCTGGGGGTGAGCCTTCCATTGATGAGGCCAATGTACATATAATATGAGTGGCAGGTGAGGAGGTGGTCCTCTGGGGGGGGGTGAGCCTTCCATTGATGAGGCCAATGTACATATAATATGAGTGGCAGGTGAGGAGGTGGTCCTCTGGGGGTGAGCCTGCCATTGATGAGGCCAATGTACATATAATATGAGTGGCAGGTGAGGAGGTGGTCCTCTGGGGGGTGACCCTTCCATTGATGAGGCCAATGTACATATAATATGAGTGGCAGGTGAGGAGGTGGTCCTCTGGGGGTGAGCCTTCCATTCATGAGGCCAATGTACATATAATATCAGTGGCAGGTGAGGAGGTGGTCCTCTGGGGGGGTGAGCCTTCCATTCATGAGGCCAATGTACATATAATATCAGTGGCAGGTAAGGAGGTGGTCCTCTGGGGGGGTGAGCCTTCCATTCATGAGGCCAATGTACATATAATATCAGTGGCAGGTGAGGAGGTGGTCCTCTGGGGGGTGAGCCTTCCATTGATGAGGTCAATGTACATATAATATGAGTGGCAGGTGAGGAGGTGGTCCTCTGGGGATGAGCCTTCCATTGATGAGGCCAATGTACATAGAATATGAGTGGTAGGTAAGGAGGTGGTCCTCTGGGGGGTGAGCCTTCCATTGATGAGGCCAATGTACATAGAATATGAGTGGCAGGTATGGAGGTGGTCCTCTGGGGGATGAGCCTTCCATTGATGAGGTCAATGTACATATAATATCAGTGGCAGGTGAGGAGGTGGTCCTCTGGGGGTGAGCCTTCCATTGATGAGGCCAATGTACATAGAATATGAGTGGTAGGTAAGGAGGTGGTCCTCTGGGGGGTGAGTCTTCCATTGATGAGGCCAATGTACATAGAATATGAGTGGTAGGTAAGGAGGTGGTCCTCTGGGGGGTGAGCCTTCCATTGATGAGGCCAATGTACATAGAATATGAGTGGCAGGTATGGAGGTGGTCCTCTGGGGGGTGAGCCTTCCATTGATGAGGTCAATGTACATATAATATCAGTGGCAGGTGAGGAGGGGGTCCTCTGGGGAGTGAGCCTTCCATTGATGAGGCCAATGTACATAGAATATGAGTGGCAGGTGAGGAGGTGGTCCTCTGGGGGTGAGCCTTCCATTGATGAGGCCAATGTACATATAATATGATTGGCAGGTGAGGAGGTGGTCCTCTGGGGGGTGAGCCTTCCATTGAAGAGGCCAATGTACATATAATATCAGTGGCAGGTGAGGAGGTGGTCCTCTGGGGGTGAGCCTTCCATTGATGAGGCCAATGTACATAGAATATGAGTGGTAGGTAAGGAGGTGGTCCTCTGGGGGGTGAGTCTTCCATTGATGAGGCCAATGTACATAGAATATGAGTGGCAGGTATGGAGGTGGTCCTCTGGGGGGTGAGCCTTCCATTGATGAGGTCAATGTACATAGAATATGAGTGGCAGGTGAGGAGGTGGTCCTCTGGGGGGTGAGCCTTCCATTGATGAGGCCAATGTACATATAATATCAGTGGCAGGTGAGGAGGTGGTCCTCTGGGGGGTGAGCCTTCCATTGATGAGGCCAATGTACATATAATATCAGTGGCAGGTGAGGAGGTGGTCCTCTGGGGGTGACCCTTCCATTGATGAGGTCAATGTACATAGAATATGAGTGGCAGGTGAGGAGGTGGTCCTCTGGGGGGGTGAGCCTTCCATTGATGAGGTCAATATGTGCATAGGGTGTAGGTAAGACAGTGGTCTACTGGAGGGAGTCAGTGTATGGAGCTAAAAGCAGGTGCAGATCTCTCCATATACCTCATGTCTGTGGAGGCTCCACTCCTGGTTTTGGCTCCCATTGACCTAAACATTGATATGTGAATGAGGCTTAAGATGGGGGAATTCTTTCGCAGTGCTATGATCCCATCCTGGTGTCTTCTCTGCATGCCCACGGCTTGTGCCCTTTATCTCTCCTATAGGATCGGGCCATCCTGGGAGATCCAGGTATATTCGATTGGTCCGGTGGGATCCTTGGTATCTCAGAGCAGGAAGAACTCATTTACATGTCCACCAAAGAAGAGGACAAGTATGGATATCTGGGTGAGTGTAATTGTGTGCCCCCTGCCCCACCAATTGCTCCCTACGTCTACTACCATACATAATATGACCCATATAGTAAATACTCATGTTGATGAGACCCTGCAGGTCTAGGGGACATGTCATGAGTCCTCCAGGGGCCTAGTCACCCACCAGCTCATTATTCACCACAGGTTACTCTGTGAAAATGCTCCATACTGGGAAAGGACTGTTCTGTGTGGTGGGCTCTCCACGCCACCAGTACATTGGACGCGTCACTGTCCTGCAGGAAGTTGCTGGTGAAAACAAATGGAAGAACATTGATACCTTACTGGGGCAACAGGTCAGACTCTCAGAAACATGACGGGATGGACAATATGATGTCATGTCCTAATAAGACTTTCCCTCCATCTTGCAGGTTGGTTCATATTTTGGAGCAGAGATTGCAGTATCTGACCTTAACCAAGATGGTGTGACTGACCTGGTGCTAATTTCTGCTCCTCATCATTTTGAACCGAAATGGTCTGGCCAGGTCTCTGTGTGCCGCTTTACTGAGGTGAGAGGCGTGCGAGCACAAGAGGCGGGTGAGCTGATCTGTGTGGTAACAGTCTTTTCCTTTAGCAGAAGCTGGAGTGTACAGTCACCCTCCATGGAGAACCAGGTCATCTTCAGTCTCAGTTCGGAGCTGCAGTCTCATCTCTTGGAGACCTGGATGGAGACCACATCACTGAGGTGGCTGTGGGAGCCCCATATGAGATGGATGGAAGAGGAGCATTATATATATATAGAGGGCGGCCTGCTGGACTCTCGGCTTTCTATAGCCAGGTAATAGTTAAAATAAAACAAAAAACAAAGGCCGCAACCCAAAAATAAGAGGAAGAACAGAGGAGCGATAACTGAGCAGAAGTGAACATCAGGGGTAACAGGAGGCCAGAGAAGGGGACAAGTAATGGGGTCAAAGAGATGACTGAGGGTTATAGATGGGCCACAGGACAATTTACTATGATGGAGAGGGTCCATGTTGGTTGAATCTTTCTCTTTCAGAGGCTGCTTAGTCCTCCCGGAATCCTGGGATTTGGTCTCTCCATCCATGGAGTCCTGGATATGACAGAGGATGGCCTGATCGATGTGGTTGTCGGATCACAGGGTCATGTGACTTTGCACAGGTTGTATGATGATTTTTGAGTGCAGCACATGGTAGTCTCACAACGGCTTCAGGGTATAGTATGCCCAGCTAGATCCCACGCCCCAGTAGAGGCGGAGGGTCCAAGGCCCTGTGGCTTCCTGTGGGACCCTCACTACCCGTTCACTCCTTGGTAGAGTTGAGCGGACACCTGGAAGTTCGGGTTCGACGGGTTCGGCCGAACTTCAAAAAAAGTTTGGGTTCGGGATCCAAACTTAACCCGATCTTGACCCTGAACCTGAACCCCATTGAAGTCAATGGGGACCCGAACTTTTGGGCACTAAAATGGCTGTAAAAAAGTCCTAGAAAGGGCTAGAGGCTGCAAAAGGCAGTAAAATGGGGGTAAGTGCCCTGCAAAGAAATTAAAAAATGACTTAAAATAAAATAAATAAAAATTTAAAATCAAAATCTTGATCTAAGAGGAGGAGGTGGATGTGGAGTAGGTGGTTGAGGAGGCGTCCGGTGGGAACACCATCAGCAGCGCGCCTCCCTGCGTGCGTTTGTAGTCGCGCATCTTTCGATCATTAACAGACGTTTTTACCAAATTTGTTTCCCTGTCAGCAATGCACAGCAGGGGCTTATCACCGGCAAAACAGGGTTCATGTCACCCACAAATGGAACAGGTGATTTTAAAAAATGTAGGCCCCTGGCAACAGGCAGAGGAGGGGTTAATTCATGGCAAAAATTGTAATATTTCACCCAACAATTTAAAAGAAGATTTTCCGCATTTTCGGTCCCTGTCGCCTCTGCAGTGCAGCGTTACTTGACAGCAAATAATTGGAATATGTTAACCCCTGAACTCCCGGACGGATTAACTATATTATTGTCCGCGGCACATATGCAGCGCAGGCCGCAAAGGTAATTCCTGGCCCTAAAGGGAGTCTTTCACCTAAACTGCCCGTTATAGAACACGAACACCATGATCCGCATTATAGTCCCCATATTGGAACGCTACTTATCTTATAGCTGTCCGTGGCTTATTTTCTCTAAAAAACACTTTCATTCAATATGTTAATTCGGTTCTGAAGGTGTCCAGGGGCGGCTTTCCAGCGGCCGGTGCCCAGGCCCCTCGTCACTTTTCATATGAGACCCCTCCCCTTTCACCCCTCTGGTCTGCCCTAGGTTCTTCAGAAATCCAGCGCCAATGATGCTCACAAGATTCGCTGCGCCTGCGCACTTCATTCCCCATTATGGGCAGAGGCACAGGAGCGTTTAATGCACATGTGCCGGCCCGTACATCTATATGGCCTTGAAAGCCGCAGCAGTTGGCACCTGTGTTTCGTCATCATCAGAGATGTGCTGCGGCGGTCTTCCCGTGTCCTCATCCTGCAACATAAGTGGTTGGCATCGGTGCTCTCAATCTCTTCCACTTCTGGGGCAGGGCGAGGTGGATGGCCGACGGAAACCCTGCCAGCAGAGTCATCAAAAAGCATAAGAGATGCTGCATGACTTGGGGCTCAGACTGCTTGACTGATGTACAAAAGGGTGAGGTGCTAGATAGATGCCCATGGGCTGCAGGTGCCAACTCTGAGCTTTCTGCAGAGGACCGGGTGTTAGATACTGTGAAGGACCTGGAGGCGCTGTCAGCCACCCAATCTACTAGCGCCTGTACGTGTTCTGGCCTCACCATCCGCAGAGCGGCATTCGGGCCTACCAAATAACGCTGCAGGTTCTGTCGCCTACTTGCACCTGAGGAAGGTGTTTCACTTGGACCTGTAGTTGGCACAGATCGACCACGTCCTCTCCCTGCAACAGGAGCTCCACCAACACCACCACGACCAGGGCCACGTCCCTTATTTGATGTTCTCCTCAGTATTTGCGTTCACCCACCAAACTAACAGATGGTTTATCTCCGGTGTCAATTTACCGGCCAATAGTCAACAATTCGGTTCACTAACAGTAAGGCAGGGCCGGGTCATAGACAGAATACATTTCTTTAGGTCACACAACAGTGTAACGGAGCAATTCAGTACAATTACTTCACTGTCACCAACAATGTAACAGCAGAAGTTAACGGTTTAATTTGACTGTCAGAAATGCAGCGTAGGCCGCGAATGTGCGATCTATAACAAAAACTGTGCTTTATGCAACCAACTATGTCAATGCGGAGTTCCACAGGTTACTTACAATGAGTGAAATACAGGGTCGGCCTCAGATCTGCTAATTACCACAAAACCAGTGTTTACTGCAACAACCTACAGAAATGCAGAATGTCACCCCAAAAATTATAGAACAGGTTCTTGTGCGTTGTATGCAAACGTGCTCTGTGGTACGACAGTACGGGTTTATTCCCCCAACTACAGAAATGCACTATGTCACCCCTAAATTATAAAGTAGGTAATGTAGGGGACTTGACCTGCCAGAAAAAGGAATTTTTCCTCCACTGAGCTACCAGAAGATGATGAGACTGCTGTCCCTGGCAGGCTGGCTGCACACATGCAGGTCACAGGCATTTCCAAGGACATGGTCCGCCGACCCCACCTCAGTAACAGATGGAGTAAACATTATTTTGCAGTCACTGGGCTCGGGGCTGGGTATAAATATGTAGCAGTAGCACCCGCCCTCAAAAATCGCTGTAGTTTGAAGAGTTAACACCACCAGGTTCTAGAGATTTCTTCCCTAATCTCTCCCTGAGCGCAGCAGCAGCAGCAGCGTCCTGTCCCTAGACTAACAGCAGCAGCAGCAGCGTCCTGTCCCTAGACTAACAGCAGCAGCAGTGTCCTGTCCCTACACTAATCAGAGCAGTGTGACGTGCGGCGCTACGTGACTCCAGCTTATATAGAGGCCGGGTCACATGCTGCACTCGGCCAATCACAGCCATGCCATTAGTAGGCTCGGCTGTGATGGCTTCTTAGGGCAAAGTAGTGAAACACTAGCTGATTGGCTGCTCTGCAGCCTTTCAAAAAGCGGGAAGAAATGGCCGAACAACAAACCTGAACTTTCACAGAAATGTTCGGTTCCGGGTGCGAAAAACCGTAATGTTCAGTACGAACCCAAACTTTATAGTTCGGGTTCGCTCAACCCTACTCCTTGGCATCGGCACAATGATGCCCCGGCCAGTTCTGCCTCGGGCTTCATCTGGAGCAAAGTGTGAAGCTTTCTCCAAATCCTCCCACAAAATAGAACAAGAAGCAGTAAACCCCCGAGAAACACGGAAGCGTGACCTCAGGGGAGCAGACATGGGGGGTTGACATCTATCATCTGTCCACAGATCTCAGCCTGTACTCCAAGTGAGTGTGAGCGTGACTTCAAACCAGACCTACCTGCTTGTTTCCAGCCCGGAGGCGACTGGCTGTAACAGTAAGCTGACATTACAGGCATGTGTGCACGGCAGCATACTGACCCCCAAATACACAGGTAAGCAAGGTGAACTTCTGACAGGTGGCCCCGTGGGGCCTGCTGGACGCAGCCGAGTGGCTCACTCTGTTCTACATTGCCTCGCAGGCTCCCTGTCTGTCTCTGTCCGGTACAGACTTCTTCTGGATTATCACAAGCCTGAGAGCCGAATGCTCTTCACAAACAGACAGAGATCGATGAATGGGACTGTAGAAATCCAGGGGCCCGGAGCCCTGTGTCACATGTATACCATATTCCTCCAGGTGAGTCCGGCTGTATTCACCACTCCTGGACTTACTGAGGAGGAGACTACTCGGCTCATGTCTCTTCTTTCCTTAGGACTGTCATGTGGAGGATGTCTCTGAGGTGCAGGTGTCTCTTACAGCTTTTCCAGAGAATGTTGACTCTCCCTGGCTTCTCGCCCCATCCAGTAATCTCAGTGCCACTGGTCAGGTAGGAGTGGGGCCACTGATCCACCTACCCACCCATCCCAGCATCCGCTCAGTGTGAACCCTACATATCAGGGGTGGTCTGGCGGAAGGGGTGGTCTGGCGAGAGGGGTGGTCTTGTGGAAGGGGTGGTCTGGCAGGAGGGGTGGTCCGGCGGGAGGGGTGGTCCGGCGGGAGGGGTGGTCTGGCGGGACGGGTGGTCTGGTGGGAGGGGTGGTCTGGCGGAAGGGGTGGTCCGGCGAGAGGGGTGGTCTGGCTTCTCGCCCCATCCAGTAATCTCAGTGCCACTGGTCAGGTAGGAGTGGGGCCACTGATCCACCTACCCACCCATCCCAGTATCCGCTCAGTGTGAACCCTACATATCAGGGGTGGTCTGGCGGGAGGGGTGGTCTGGCGGAAGGGGTGGTCTGGCGAGAGGGGTGGTCTTGTGGAAGGGGTGGTCTGACGGGACGGGTGGTCTGGCGGGAGGGGTGGTCTGGCGGAAGGGGTGGTCCGGCGAGAGGGGTGGTCCGGCGAGAGGGATGGTCCGGCGGGAGGGGTGGTCCGGCGGGAGGGGTGGCTTGGAGGGAGGGGTGGTGTGGCGGGAGGGGTGGTGTGGTGGGAGGGGTGGTCCGGCGGGAGGGGTGGGGACATCGGGTGACCTCCTGTATTCTCATCTCTTCCTCTTTAGATCTCCTTTAAAGTGTGTGAAGGAGAAGAGAGCTGTGAGGCTGACACAAGCATTAAACTGAGGTAAGTCCCATCACGGACCAGCCTGGAGATCCCAGACAATGCTGATAAGGAGGGGGTTTATTATACATCCTGGGGTCAGCCAGGTATGTGCACAGCGGAGTCCTATCGGTGGCAGCCCGTGTGTGGGAGTGGGTGAACGCCCCCCATGCTGCGTGCTGTCAGACGTTGGGATGTTTGTCATCCTCTATCATTCTGTGTCCCCGGAGGAGGTGGCCGTCGATATTCGGTGCCTATGGCCACCATGGCGCTGGGGAAACTGTCCTGCTCAGATGCAGAGGGTTAGAGGCCCCCCATACATGGGTGGTACTTGTGGGTAGGGGCTGACAAGCGCCATAATGGTAGTATAAGGAAGAGCACTGCTCTGGTTCACCAGTATGAGAGTGTGCTAGGCATGACGTGACCCACCTGTTTATTAGTGCCCACGGGAGCCGGTTATGGCCCGAGTATCTAGGACAACTATCCGGATTACTCTCTGGCCTATCATCCAGCGGGCGTTCACTCGTCAGGACAGCCATATTAGTACCAGTCATTCACCCCCTTACACTTTGCATCGGGCCCTGAGACCATCCCTTTAACCGAGAGCAGATACATGTGTATCATTGATCAGCGCTCGTTACTGGCGGACATCGGCCCATGTAGGAGGCTAGGGACACACGGCGACATTTGTAATGATAGTCAATGGTGTCGCCCTCATGCTGCGACTTCAACACTTGCAAGTTGGATTTTTGTGTGAGCGTCGCAGCATGTCACAGTGCCACACCAAAAACCGTTAGGCGACTTTTCACACCACAAGTCACTATGTAGCCATACATAGGGCTGTGTCCGCGGCGGGAGGAGTGATCGTTGAGAGAACGTGGTCATCCAAAAGCCGGAGAAGGTTCCAAGGAGAAGGAACTTACCGAACATGAGCCGAGAACGGTTTCGAGAGACGGCTGGGTGTCCGGCTTTGATGCCTCTCTGGGCCCTCAGTACAGCGGAGCCTTTGCACTCAGTTGCCCTAATATTGATCCCATCAGCAACAAGTCAGACGGACGGACCGACCAGTGACTGCGTCTATAAGAAGGGTGACGCTCCGAGTGTTGGTGAGGAGATGACGAGACGGAGGGAGCAGCAGTGCCGTGCCTAAGGCGCACGGGGTGGATCCTTTCTGTGGCACCCTTCCCCCCAGTACTTAAAAAATAGTATCACCTCACAGTAAAGTGCCCCCAATGTACAACCTTCACTGCAGTATTCTCCAGATATGTGCCCCTGACAGAGCTAGAGGAGGGAAGGAGTGCGGGAGCCGAGCGGTCAGAGAGTGACAGGACCGCAGCTCCTCCTGCTCTATAACACACTGCCTGCAGATTACACAGTGACAGGTTCTCTGTATATATAATCTGCTCAGCTCCTCCTGCTCTATAACACACTGCCTGCAGATTACATGGTGACAGGTTCTCTGTATATATAATCTGCTCAGCTCCTCCTGCTCTATAACACACTGCCTACAGATTACATGGTGACAGGTTCTCTATATATAATCTGCTCAGCTCCTCCTGCTCTATAACACACTGCCTGCAGATTACATGGTGACAGGTTCTCTTTATATATAATCTGCTCAGCTTCTCCTGCTCTATAACACGCTGCCGGCAGATTACATGGTGACAGGTTCTCTGTATATATAATCTGCTCAGCTCCTCCTGCTCTATAACACACTGCCTGCAGATTACATGGTGACAGGTTCTCTTTATATATAATCTGCTCAGCTCCTCCTGCTCTATAACACACTGCCTGCAGATTACATGGTGACAGGTTCTCTGTATATATAATCTGCTCAGCTCCTCCTGCTCTATAACACACTGCCTGCAGATTACATGGTGACAGGTTCTCTCTATATATATAATCTGCTCAGCTCCTCCTGCTCTATAACACACTGCCTGCAGATTACAGGGTGACAGGTTCTCTGTATATATAATCTGCTCAGCTCCTCCTGCTCTATAACACGCTGCCTGCAGATTACATGGTGACAGGTTCTCTTTATATATAATCTGCTCAGCTCCTCCTGCTCTATAACACGCTGCCTGCAGATTACATGGTGACAGGTTCTCTGTATATAATCTGCTCAGCTCCTCCTGCTCTATAACACGCTGCCTGCAGATTACACGATGACAGGTTCTGTGTATATATAATCTGCTCAGCTCCTCCTGCTCTATAACACGCTGCCTGCAGATTACACGGTGACAGGTTCTCTGTATATATAATCTGCTCAGCTCCTCCTGCTCTATAACACACTGCCTGCAGATTACATGGTGACAGGTTCTCTGTATATATAATCTGCTCAGCTCCTCCTGCTCTATAACACGCTGCCTGCAGATTACAGGGTGACAGGTTCTCTATATATAATCTGCTCAGCTCCTCCTGCTCTATAACACGCTGCCTGCAGATTACATGGTGACAGGTTCTCTGTATATATAATCTGCTCAGCTCCTCCTGCTCTATAACACGCTGCCGGCAGATTACATGGTGACAGGTTCTCTTTATATATAATCTGCTCCACTCCTCCTGCTCTATAACACGCTGCCTGCAGATTACATGGTGACAGGTTCTCTGTATATATAATCTGCTCAGCTCCTCCTGCTCTATAACACACTGCCTGCAGATTACATGGTGACAGGTTCTCTGTATATATAATCTGCTCAGCTCCTCCTGCTCTATAACACGCTGCCTGCAGATTACATGGTGAAAGGTTCTCTATATATATAATCTGCTCAGCTCCTCCTGCTCTATAACACACTGCCTGCAGATTACACGGTGACAGGTTCTCTTTATATAATCTGCTCAGCTCCTCCTGCTCTATAACACGCTGCCTGCAGATTACATGGTGACAGGTTCTGTATATATAATCTGCTCAGCTCCTCCTGCTCCATAACACACTGCCTGCAGATTACATGGTGACAGGTTCTGTATATATAATCTGCTCAGCTCCTCCTGCTCCATAACACACTGCCTGCAGATTACATGGTGACAGGTTCTGTATATATAATCTGCTCAGCTCCTCCTGCTCTATAGCACACTGCCTGCAGATTACATGGTGACAGGTTCTGTATATATAATCTGCTCAGCTCCTCCTGCTCTATAACACACTGCCTGCAGATTACATGGTGACAGGTTCTCTTTATATATAATCTGCTCAGCTCCTCCTGCTCTATAACACGCTGCCTGCAGATTACATGGTGACAGGTTCTCTGTATATATAATCTGCTCAGCTCCTCCTGCTCTATAACACACTGCCTGCAGATTACATGGTGACAGGTTCTCTGTATATATAATCTGCTCAGCTCCTCCTGCTCTATAACACACTGCCTGCAGATTACATGGTGACAGGTTCTGTATATATAATCTGCTCAGCTCCTCCTGCTCTATAGCACGCTGCCTGCAGATTACATGGTGACAGGTTCTGTATATATAATCTGCTCAGCTCCTCCTGCTCTATAGCACGCTGCCTGCAGATTACACGGTGACAGGTTCTCTATATATATAATCTGCTCAGCTCCTCCTGCTCTATAACACGCTGCCTGCAGATTACATGGTGACAGGTTCTCTTTATATATAATCTGCTCAGCTCCTCCTGCTCTATAACATGCTGCCTGCAGATTACATGGTGACAGGTTCTCTGTATATATAATCTGCTCAGCTCCTCCTGCTCTATAACACACTGCCTGCAGATTACATGGTGACAGGTTCTGTGTATATATAATCTGCTCAGCTCCTCCTGCACTATAACACGCTGCCTGCAGATTACATGGTGACAGGTTCTGTGTATATATAATCTGCTCAACTCCTCCTGCTCTATAACACGCTGCCTGCAGATTACATGGTGACAGGTTCTGTATATATAATCTGCTCAGCTCCTCCTGCTCTATAACACACTGCCTGCAGATTACATGGTGACAGGTTCTCTGTATATATAATCTGCTCAGCTCCTCCTGCTCTATAACACGCTGCCTGCAGATTACATGGTGACAGGTTCTCTCTATATATAATCTGCTCAGCTCCTCCTGCTCTATAACACACTGCCTGCAGATTACACGGTGACAGGTTCTCTGTATATATAATCTGCTCAGCTCCTCCTGCTCTATAACACGCTGCCTGCAGATTACATGGTGACAGGTTCTCTCTATATATAATCTGCTCAGCTCCTCCTGCACTATAACACGCTGCCTGCAGATTACATGGTGACAGGTTCTGTATATAGAATCTGCTCAGCTCCTCCTGCTCTATAACACACTGCCTGCAGATTACACAGTGACAGGTTCTCTTTATATATAATCTGCTCAGCTCCTCCTGCTCTATAACACACTGCCTGCAGATTACATGGTGACAGGTTCTCTGTATATATAATCTGCTCAGCTCCTCCTGCTCTATAACACACTGCCTGCAGATTACATGGTGACAGGTTCTCTTTATATATAATCTGCTCAGCTCCTCCTGCTCTATAACACGCTGCCTGCAGATTACAGGGTGACAGGTTCTCTATATATAATCTGCTCAGCTCCTCCTGCTCTATAACACGCTGCCTGCAGATTACATGGTGACAGGTTCTCTGTATATATAATCTGCTCAGCTCCTCCTGCTCTATAACACGCTGCCGGCAGATTACATGGTGACAGGTTCTCTTTATATATAATCTGCTCCACTCCTCCTGCTCTATAACACGCTGCCTGCAGATTACATGGTGACAGGTTCTCTGTATATATAATCTGCTCAGCTCCTCCTGCTCTATAACACACTGCCTGCAGATTACATGGTGACAGGTTCTCTGTATATATAATCTGCTCAGCTCCTCCTGCTCTATAACACGCTGCCTGCAGATTACATGGTGACAGGTTCTCTATATATATAATCTGCTCAGCTCCTCCTGCTCTATAACACACTGCCTGCAGATTACACGGTGACAGGTTCTCTTTATATAATCTGCTCAGCTCCTCCTGCTCTATAACACGCTGCCTGCAGATTACATGGTGACAGGTTCTGTATATATAATCTGCTCAGCTCCTCCTGCTCCATAACACACTGCCTGCAGATTACATGGTGACAGGTTCTGTATATATAATCTGCTCAGCTCCTCCTGCTCCATAACACACTGCCTGCAGATTACAAGGTGACAGGTTCTGTATATATAATCTGCTCAGCTCCTCCTGCTCTATAGCACACTGCCTGCAGATTACATGGTGACAGGTTCTCTATATATATAATCTGCTCAGCTCCTCCTGCTCTATAACACGCTGCCTGCAGATTACATGGTGACAGGTTCTCTTTATATATAATCTGCTCAGCTCCTCCTGCTCTATAACATGCTGCCTGCAGATTACATGGTGACAGGTTCTCTGTATATATAATCTGCTCAGCTCCTCCTGCTCTATAACACACTGCCTGCAGATTACATGGTGACAGGTTCTGTGTATATATAATCTGCTCAGCTCCTCCTGCACTATAACACGCTGCCTGCAGATTACATGGTGACAGGTTCTGTGTATATATAATCTGCTCAGCTCCTCCTGCTCTATAACACGCTGCCTGCAGATTACATGGTGACAGGTTCTGTATATATAATCTGCTCAGCTCCTCCTGCTCTATAACACACTGCCTGCAGATTACATGGTGACAGGTTCTCTGTATATATAATCTGCTCAGCTCCTCCTGCTCTATAACACACTGCCTGCAGATTACATGGTGACAGGTTCTCTTTATATATAATCTGCTCAGCTCCTCCTGCTCTATAACACGCTGCCTGCAGATTACATGGTGACAGGTTCTCTTTATATATAATCTGCTCAGCTCCTCCTGCTCTATAACACGCTGCCTGCAGATTACACGGTGACAGGTTCTCTTTATATAATCTGCTCAGCTCCTCCTGCTCTATAACACGCTGCCTGCAGATTACATGGTGACAGGTTCTCTTTATATATAATCTGCTCAGCTCCTCCTGCTCTATAACACGCTGCCTGCAGATTACATGGTGACAGGTTCTCTTTATATATAATCTGCTCAGCTCCTCCTGCTCTATAACACGCTGCCTGCAGATTACATGGTGACAGGTTCTCTGTATATATAATCTGCTCAGCTCCTCCTGCTCTATAACACGCTGCCTGCAGATTACATGGTGACAGGTTCTATATATATATAATCTGCTCAGCTCCTCCTGCTCTATAACGCGCTGCCTGCAGATTACATGGTGACAGGTTCTCTATATATATAATCTGCTCAGCTCCTCCTGCTCTATAACACACTGCCTGCAGATTACATGGTGACATGTTCTGTGTATATATAATCTGCTCAGCTCCTCCTGCTCTATAACACGCTGCCTGCAGATTACATGGTGACAGGTTCTGTGTATATATAATCTGCTCAGCTCCTCCTGCTCTATAACACACTGCCTGCAGATTACATGGTGACAGGTTCTCTGTATATATAATCTGCTCAGCTCCTCCTGCTCTATAACACACTGCCTGCAGATTACATAGTGACAGGTTCTCTGTATATATAATCTGCTCAGCTCCTCCTGCTCTATAACACGCTGCCTGCAGATTACATGGTGATAGGTTCTCTTTAAATATAATCTGCTCAGCTCCTCCTGCTCTATAACACGCTGCCGGCAGATTACATGGTGACAGGTTCTGTGTATATATAATCTGCTCAGCTCCTCCTGCTCTATAACACGCTGCCTGCAGATTACATGGTGACAGGTTCTCTGTATATATAATCTGCTCAGCTCCTCCTGCTCTATAACACGCTGCCTGCAGATTACATGGTGACAGGTTCTCTGTATATATAATCTGCTCAGCTCCTCCTGCTCTATAACACACTGCCTGCAGATTACATGGTGACAGGTTCTCTGTATATATAATCTGCTCAGCTCCTCCTGCTCTATAACACACTGCCTGCAGATTACACGGTGACAGGTTCTCTTTATATATAATCTGCTCAGCTCCTCCTGCTCTATAACACGCTGCCTGCAGATTACATGGAGACAGGTTCTCTTTATATATAATCTGCTCAGCTCCTCCTGCTCTATAACACACTGCCTGCAGATTACACGGTGACAGGTTCTCTATATATTATCTGCTCAGCTCCTCCTGCTCTATAACACGCTGCCTGCAGATTACATGGAGACAGGTTCTCTCTATATATAATCTGCTCAGCTCCTCCTGCTCTATAACACACTGCCTGCAGATTACATGGTGACAGGTTCTCTGTATATATAATCTGCTCAGCTCCTCCTGCTCTATAACACGCTGCCTGCAGATTACATGGTGACAGGTTCTCTTTATATATAATCTGCTCAGCTCCTCCTGCTCTATAACACACTGCCTGCAGATTACAGGGTGACAGGTTCTCTGTATATATAATCTGCTCAGCTCCTCCTGCTCTATAACAGGCTGCCTGCAGATTACATGGTGACAGGTTCTCTGTATATATAATCTGCTCAGCTCCTCCTGCTCTATAACACACTGCCTGCAGATTACATGGTGACAGGTTCTCTGTATATATATATATAATCTGCTCAGCTCCTCCTGCTCTATAACACACTGCCTGCAGATTACATGGTGACAGGTTCTCTGTATATATAATCTGCTCAGCTCCTCCTGCTCTATAACACGCTGTCTGCAGATTACATGGTGACAGGTTCTCTGTATATATAATCTGCTCAGCTCCTCCTGCTCTATAACACGCTGCCTGCAGATTACATGGTGACAGGTTCTCTTTATATATAATCTGCTCAGCTCCTCCTGCTCTATAACATGCTGCCTGCAGATTACATGGTGACAGGTTCTCTTTATATATAATCTGCTCAGCTCCTCCTGCTCTATAACACACTGCCTGCAGATTACATGGTGACAGGTTCTCTGTATATATAATCTGCTCAGCTCCTCCTGCTCTATAACACGCTGCCTGCAGATTACATGGTGACAGGTTCTCTTTATATATAATCTGCTCAGCTCCTCCTGCTCTATAACACGCTGCCTGCAGATTACATGGTGACAGGTTCTCTGTATATATAATCTGCTCAGCTCCTCCTGCTCTATAACACGCTGCCTGCAGATTACATGGTGACAGGTTCTCTGTATATATAATCTGCTCAGCTCCTCCTGCTCTATAACACGCTGCCTGCAGATTACATGGTGACAGGTTCTCTTTATATATAATCTGCTCAGCTCCTCCTGCTCTATAACACGCTGCCTGCAGATTACATGGTGACAGGTTCTCTATATATATAATCTGCTCAGCTCCTCCTGCTCTATAACACACTGCCTGCAGATTACATTGTGACAGGTTCTCTTTATATATAATCTGCTCAGCTCCTCCTGCTCTATAACACACTGCCTGCAGATTACACGGTGACAGGTTCTCTGTATATAATCTGCTCAGCTCCTCCTGCTCTATAACATGCTGCCTGCAGATTACATGGTGACAGGTTCTCTCTATATATAATCTGCTCAGCTCCTCCTGCTCTATAACACGCTGCCTGCAGATTACATGGTGACAGGTTCTCTTTATATATAATCTGCTCAGCTCCTCCTGCTCTATAACACGCTGCCTGCAGATTACATGGTGACTAGGTTCTCTTTATATATAATCTGCTCAGCTTCTCCTGCTCTATAACACGCTGCCTGCAGATTACATGGTGACAGGTTCTCTGTATATATAATCTGCTCAGCTCCTCCTGCTCTATAACACGCTGCCTGCAGATTACATGGTGACAGGTTCTCTGTATATATAATCTGCTCAGCTCCTCCTGCTCTATAACACGCTGCCTGCAGATTACATTGTGACAGGTTCTCTTTATATATAATCTGCTCAGCTCCTCCTGCTCTATAACACACTGCCTGCAGATTACACGGTGACAGGTTCTCTGTATATATAATCTGCTCAGCTCCTCCTGCTCTATAACACGCTGCCTGCAGATTACATGGTGACAGGTTCTCTCTATATATAATCTGCTCAGCTCCTCCTGCTCTATAACACGCTGCCTGCAGATTACATGGTGACAGGTTCTCTTTATATATAATCTGCTCAGCTCCTCCTGCTCTATAACACGCTGCCTGCAGATTACATGAGTGATAGAGTTCTCTTTATATATAATCTGCTCAGGCTCTATAACACGCTGCCTGCAGATTACACAGTGACAGGTTCTCTGTATATATAATCCTGCGCAGCTCCTCCTGCTCTATAACACACTGCCCCGCCCAGATTACATGGTGACAGGTTCTCTGTATATATAATCTGCTCAGCTCCTCCTGCTCTCTAACACACTGCCTACAGATTACATGGTGGGCAGGTTTCTCTATATATAATCTGCTCAAGCTCCTCCCCTGCTCTATAACACACTGCCTGCAGATTACATGGTGACAGGTTCTCTTTTATATATAATCTCTGCTCCAGCTTCTCCCTGCTCTATAACCACGCTGCCGGCAGATTACATGGTGACAGGTTCTCTGTATATATAATCTGCTCAGCTCCTCCTGCTCTATAACACACTGCCTGCAGATTACATGGTGACAGGTTCTCTTTATATATAATCTGCTCAGCTCCTCCTGCTCTATAACACACTGCCTGCAGATTACATGGTGACAGGTTCTCTGTATATATAATCTGCTCAGCTCCTCCTGCTCTATAACACACTGCCTGCAGATTACATGGTGACAGGTTCTCTCTATATATATAATCTGCTCAGCTCCTCCTGCTCCTATAACACACTGCCTGCAGATTACAGGGTGACAGGTTCTCTGTATATATAATCTGCTCAGCTCCTCCTGACTCCTATAACACGCTGCCTACCCAGATTCACATGGTGACAGGTTCTCTTTATATACTCATCTGCTCAGCTCCTCCTGCTCTATAACACGCTGCCTGCAGATTACATGGTGACAGGTTCTCTGTATATAATCTGCTCCAGCTCCTCCTGCTCTATAACACGCTGCCTGCAGATTACACTGATGACAGGTTCTGTGTATATATAATCTGCTCAGCTCCTCCCTGCTCTATAACACGTCTGCCTGCAGATTACCGCGGTGACAGGTTCTCTGTATATATAATCTGCTCCAGCAGCTCCTCCCTGCTCTATATACACACTGCCTGCAGATTACATGGTGACAGGTTCTCTGTATATATAATCTGCTCAGCTCCTCCTGCTCTACAGCTGCGCTGCCTGCAGATTACAGGGTGACAGGTTCTCCTATATATAATCTGCTCAGCTCCTCCCTGCTCCTATAACACGCTGCCTGCAGATTACATGAGCTGACAGGTTCTCTGTATATATAATCTGCTCTCAGCTCCTCCTGCTCTATAACACGCTGCCGGCCCAGATTACATGGTGACAGAGTTCTCTTTATATATAATCTGCTCCACTCCTCCTGCTCTATAACACGCTGCCTGCAGATTACATGAGTGACAGGTTCTCTGCCCATATATAATCTGCTACGGCTCCTCCTGCTCCTATAACACACTGCCTGCAGATTACATGGTGACAGGTTCTCTGTATATATAATGCTGCTCAGCTCCTCCTGCTCTATGGCTGCGCTGCCTGCAGATTACATGGTGAAAGGTTCTCTATATATATAATCTGCTCCAGCTCCTCCCTGCTCTATAACACACTGCCTGCAGATTGCACGGTGACAGGTTTCTCTTTATATAATCTGCTCCAGCTCCTCCCTGCTCTATAACAAACGCTGCCTGCAGATTACATGGTGACAGGTTCTGTATATATAATCTGCTCAGCTCCTCCTGCTCCATAACACACTGCCTGCAGATTTTGCATGGTGAGCAGGTTTCTGTATATATAATCTGCTCAGCTCCTCCTGCTCCATAACACACTGCCTGCAGATTACATGGTGACAGGTTCTGTATTATATAATCTGCTCAGCTCCTCCTGCTCTATAGCACACTGCCTGCGAGATTACATGGTGACAGGTTCTGTATATGTAATCTGCTCAGCTCCTCCTGCTCTATAACACACTGCCTGCAGATTACATGAGTGAGCAAGGTTCTCTTTATATATATCTGCTCAGCTCACTCCTGCTCTATAACCACGCTTTGCCTGCAGATTACATGGTGACAGGTTCTCTGTATATATAATCTGCTCAGCTCCTCTGCTCTATAACACACTGCCTTGCAGATTACTGTGGTGACAGAGTTCTCTGTATATATAATCTGCTCAGCTCCTCCTGCTCTACTAACACACTTGCCTGCAGATTACATGGTGAACAGGTTCTGTATATATAATCTGACTCCAGCTCACTCCTGCTCACTATATGCCGCTGCCTGCAGATTACATGAGTGACAGGTTCTGTATATATAATCTGCTCAGCTCACTCTCTGCTCTATAGCACAGCTGCCTGCAGATTACACGGTGACAGGTTCTACTCTATATATAATCTGCTCCAGCTCCTCCTGCTCTATAACACGCTGCCTGCAGATTACATGGTGACAGGTTCTCTTTATATATAATCTGCTCCAGCTCACTCCTGCTCTATAACATGCCTGCCTGCAGATTACATGGTGACAGGTTTGCTCTGTATATATAATCTGCTCCCAGCTCCTCCTGCTCTATAACACACTGCCTGCAGATTACATGGTGACAGGTTCTGTGTATATATAATCTGCTCAGCTCCCCTCCTGCACTATAACACGCTGCCTGCGGATTACATGAGTGACAGGTTTCTGTGTATATATAATCTGCTCCAGCTCCTCCCTGCTCTATATAACACCGCTGCCTGCAGATTACATGAGTGACAGGTTACTGTATATATAATCTGCTCAGCTCCTCCCTGCTCTATAGCTTACACTGCCTGCAGATTACATGAGTGACAGGTTCTCTGTATATATAATCTGCTCCCAGCTCACTCCCTGCTCTCTAGCTGCGCTGCCTGCAGATTTATACATGGTGACAGGTTCTCTCTATATATAATCTGCTCAGCTCCTCCTGCTCTATAACCACACTGCCTGCAGATTTACACGGTGACAGGTTCTCTGTATATATATAATCTGCTCAGCACCTCCTGCTCTCTATCACGCTGCCTGCAGATTACATGGTGACAGGTTCTCTCTATATATAATCTGCTCAGCTCCTCCTGCACTATAACACGCTGCCTGCCAAGATTACATGGTGACAGGTTCTGTATATAGAATCTGCTCAGCTCCTCCTGCTTTCTATAACACACTGCCTGCAGATTACACAGTGACAGGTTCTCTTTGCCATATAATCTGCTCAGCTCCTCCTGCTCTATAACTTACACTGCCTGCAGATTACATGAGTGACAGGTTCTCTGTATATATAATCTGCTCCCAGCTCCTCCTGCTCTATAACACACTGCCTGCAGATTACTATGAGTGACAGGTTCTCTTTATATATGGCTCTGCTCAGCTCCTCCTGCTCTATAACACGCTGCCTGCAGATTACAGGGTGACAGGTTCTCTATATATAATCTGCTCAGCTCCTCCTGCTCTATAACACGCTGCCTGCAGATTACATGAGTGACAGGTTCTCTGTATATATAATCTGCTCAGCTCCTCCTGCTCTATAACACGCTGCACGGCAGATTACATGAGTGACAGGTTCTCTTTATATATAATCTGCTCCACTCCTCCCCTGCTCTATAACTTACGCTGCCTGCAGATTACATGGTGACAAGGTTTCTCTGTATATATAATCTGCTCAGCTCCTCCTGCTCTATAACACACTGCCTGCAGATTACATGGTGTGACAGGTTCTCTGTATATATGTCTGCTCATATGGCTCCTCCTGCTCCTCTTAACACGCTGCCTGCAGATTACATGGTGACAGGTTCTGCTATATATAATCTGCTCAGCTCCTCCTGCTCTATAACACACTGCCTGCAGATTACACGGTGACAGGTTCTCTTTATATAATCTGCTCAGCTCCTCCTGCTCCTATATAACACGCTGCCTGCAGATTACATGAGTGACAGGTTCTGTATACTTATAATCTGCTCAGCTCACTCCTGCTCCATAGCACACTGCCTGCAGGTTACATGGTGGCAAGGTTCTGTATACCATAATCTGCTCAGCTCACTCCCTGCTCCACCCAACACACTGCCTGCAGATTACAAGGTGACGGGTTCTGTATATATAATCTGCTCAGCTCCTCCTGCTCCTATAGCACACTGCCTGCAGATTACATGGTGACAGGTTACTCTATATATATAATCTGCTCAGCTCCTCCTGCTCTATAACACGCTGCCTGCAGATTACATGGTGACAGGTTCTCTTTATATAACATAATCTGCTCCAGCTCCTCCTGCTCCTATAACATGCTGCCCATGCAGATTACATGAGTGACAGGTTCTCTGTATATATAATCTGCTCAGCTCCTCCTGCTCCACAACACACTGCCTGCAGATTACATGAGTGACAGGTTCTGTGTATATATAATCCTGCTCAGCTCCTCCCCTGCACTATAACACGCTGCCTGCAGGGTGTTACATGGTGACAGGTTCTGTGTGTATATATAATCTCTGCTCCAGCTCCCTCCTGCTCTACTCATTCACGCTGCCTGCAGGAGTACATGGTGACAGGTTCTGTATATATAATCTGCTCCAGCTCCTCCTGCTCTATAACACACTGCCTGCAGATTACATGAGTGACAGGTTCTCTGTATATATAATCTGCTCCTGGCTCCCTCCTGCTCTACCAACACACTGCCTGCAGATTACATGGTGACAGAGTTCTCTTTATATATAATCTGCTCAGCTCCTCCTGCTCTATAACACGCTGCCTGCAGGAATTACATGGTGACAGGTTCTCTTTATATATAATCTGCTCCACAGCTCCTCCTGCTCTATAACACGCTGCCTGCAGATTACACGGTGACAGGTTCTCTTTATATAATCTGCTCAGCTCCTCCTGCTCTCTATCACACGCTGCCTGCAGATTTACATGAGTGACAGGTTCTCTTTATATATAATCTGCTCCAGCTCCTCCTGCTCTATATAACACGCTGCCTGCAGATTACATGGTGACAGGTTCTCTTTATATATAATCTGCTCAGCTCCTCCCTGCTCTATAACACGCTGCCTGCAGATTACATGGTGACAGGTTCTCTGTATATATAATCTGCTCAGCTCCTCCCCTGCTCTATAACACGCTGCCTGCAGATTACATGGTGACAGGTTCTATATATACATCATCTGCTCAGCTCCTCCCCTGCTCTATAGCAGCGCTGCCTGCAGATTACATGGTGACAGGTTCTCCATATATAATCTGCTCAGCTCACTCCTGACTCCTATAACACACTGCCTGCAGATTACATGGTGACATGTTCTGTGTATATATAATCTGCTCAGCTCCTCCTGCTCTATAACACGCTGCCTGCAGATTTACATGGTGACTTAGGTTCTGTGTATATATAATCTCTGCTCAGCTCCTCCCTGCTCCTATAACACTGCCTGCAGGTTACATGGTGACTGAGGACTCTACTGTATATATAATCTGCTCAGCTCCTCCTGCTCTATAACACACTGCCTGCAGATTACATAGTGACAGGTTCTCTGTATATATAATCTACTCAGCTCCTCCTGCTCTATAGCTACGCTGCCTGCAGATTACATGGTGATAGGTTCTCTTTAAATATAATCTGCTCAGCTCCTCCTGCTCTATAACACGCTGCCGGCAGATTACATAGTGACTAGGTTCTGTGTATATATAATCTGCTCAGCTCCTCCTGCTCTATAACTACGCTGCCTGCAGATTACATGGTGACAGGTTCTCTGTATATATAATCTGCTCAGCTCCTCCTGCTCTATAACAGCTGCCTGCAGATTACATGGTGACAGGTTCTCTGTATATATAATCTGCTCAGCTCCTCCTGCTCTATAACACACTGCCTGCAGATTACATGGTGACAGGTTCTCTGTATATATAATCTGCTCAGCTCCTCCTGCTCTATAACACACTGCCTGCAGATTACACGGTGACAGGTTCTCTTTATATATAATCTGCTCAGCTCCTCCTGCTCTATAACACGCTGCCTGCAGATTACATGGAGACAGGTTCTCTTTATATATAATCTGCTCAGCTCCTCCTGCTCTATAACACACTGCCTGCAGATTACACGGTGACAGGTTCTCTATATATTATCTGCTCAGCTCCTCCTGCTCTATAACACGCTGCCTGCAGATTACATGGAGGACAGAGTTCTCTCTATATAATCTGCTCAGCTCCTCCTGCTCTATAACACACTGCCTGCAGATTACATGGTGACAGGTTCTCTGTATATATAATCTGCTCAGCTCCTCCTGCTCTATACACGCTGCCTGCAGATTACATGGTGACAGAGTTCTCTTTATATATAATCTGCTCAGCTCCTCCTGCTCTATAACACACTGCCTGCAGATTACAGGAGTGACAGGTTCTCTGTATATATAATCTGCTCAGCTCCTCCTGCTCTATAACAGGCTGCCTGCAGATTACATGGTGACAGGTTCTCTGTATATATAATCTGCTCAGCTCCTCCTGCTCTATAACACACTGCCTGCAGATTACATGGTGACAGGTTCTCTGTATATATATATATAATCTGCTCAGCTCCTCCTGCTCTATAACACACTGCCTGCAGATTACATGGTGACAGGTTCTCTGTATATATAATCTGCTCAGCTCCTCCTGCTCTATAACACGCTGTCTGCAGATTACATGGTGACAGGTTCTCTGTATATATAATCTGCTCAGCTCCTCCTGCTCTATAACACGCTGCCTGCAGATTACATGGTGACAGGTTCTCTTTATATATAATCTGCTCAGCTCCTCCTGCTCTATAACATGCTGCCTGCAGATTACATGGAGACAGAGTTCTCTTTATATATAATCTGCTCAGCTCCTCCTGCTCTATAACACACTGCCTGCAGATTACATGGTGACAGGTTCTCTGTATATATAATCTGCTCAGCTCCTCCTGCTCTATAACACGCTGCCTGCAGATTACATGGTGACAGAGTTCTCTTTATATATAATCTGCTCAGCTCCTCCTGCTCTATAACACGCTGCCTGCAGATTACATGGTGACAGGTTCTCTGTATATATAATCTGCTCAGCTCCTCCTGCTCTATAACACACTGCCTGCAGATTACACGGTGACAGGTTCTCTGTATATATAATCTGCTCAGCTCCTCCTGCTCTATAACACGCTGCCTGCAGATTACATGAGTGACAGGTTCTCTTTATATATAATCTGCTCAGCTCCTCCTGCTCTATAACACACTGCCTGCAGATTACATGGTGACAGGTTCTCTATATATATAATCTGCTCCAGCTCCTCCTGCTCTATAACACGCTGCCTGCAGATTACATTGTGACAGGTTCTCTTTATATATAATCTGCTCAGCTCCTCCTGCTCTATAACACACTGCCTGCAGATTACACGGTGACAGGTTCTCTGTATATATAATCTGCTCAGCTCCTCCTGCTCTATAACATGCTGCCTGCAGATTACATGGTGACAGGTTCTCTCTATATATAATCTGCTCAGCTCCTCCTGCTCTATAACACGCTGCCTGCAGATTACATGGTGACAGGTTCTCTTTATATATAATCTGCTCAGCTCCTCCTGCTCTATAACACGCTGCCTGCAGATTACATGGTGATAGGTTCTCTTTATATATAATCTGCTCAGCTTCTCCTGCTCTATAACACGCTGCCTGCAGATTACATGGTGACTGGTTCTCTGTATATATAATCTGCTCAGCTCCTCCTGCTCTATAACACGCTGCCTGCAGATTACATGGTGACAGGTTCTCTGTATATATAATCTGCTCAGCTCCTCCTGCTCTATAACACGCTGCCTGCAGATTACATTGTGACAGGTTCTCTTTATATATAATCTGCTCAGCTCCTCCTGCTCTATAACACACTGCCTGCAGATTACACGGTGACAGGTTCTCTGTATATATAATCTGCTCAGCTCCTCCTGCTCTATAACATGCTGCCTGCAGATTACATGGTGACAGGTTCTCTCTATATATAATCTGCTCAGCTCCTCCTGCTCTATAACACGCTGCCTGCAGATTACATGGTGACAGGTTCTCTTTATATATAATCTGCTCAGCTCCTCCTGCTCTATAACACGCTGCCTGCAGATTACATGGTGATAGGTTCTCTTTATATATAATCTGCTCAGCTTCTCCTGCTCTATAACACGCTGCCTGCAGATTACATGGTGACTGGTTCTCTGTATATATAATCTGCTCAGCTCCTCCTGCTCTATAACACTCTGCCTGCAGATTACATGGTGACAGGTTCTCTATATATAATCTGCTCAGCTCCTCCTGCTCTATAACACACTGCCTGCAGATTACATGGTGACAGGTTCTCTGTATATATAATCTGCTCAGCTCCTCCTGCTCTATAACACACTGCCTGCAGATTACATGGTGACAGGTTCTCTGTATATATAATCTGCTCAGCTCCTCCTGCTCTATAACACACTGCCTGCAGATTACACGGTGACAGGTTCTCTGTATATATAATCTGCTCAGCTCCTCCTGCTCTATAACACGCTGCCGGCAGATTACATGGTGACAGGTTCTGTGTATATATAATCTGCTCAGCTCCTCCTGCTCTATAACACGCTGCCTGCAGATTACACGTTGACAGGTTCTCTATATATTATCTGCTCAGCTCCTCCTGCTCTATAACACGCTGCCTGCAGATTACATGGTGACAGGCTCTCTGTATATATATATAATCTGCTCAGCTCCTCCTGCTCTATAACACACTGCCTGCAGATTACATGGTGACAGGTTCTCTCTATATATAATCTGCTCAGCTCCTCCTGCTCTATAACACACTGCCTGCAGATTACATGGTGACAGGTTCTCTGTATATATAATCTGCTCAGCTCCTCCTGCTCTATAACACGCTGCCTGCAGATTACATGGTGACAGGTTCTCTATATATAATCTGCTCAGCTTCTCCTGCTCTATAACACGCTGCCTGCAGATTACACGGTGACAGGTTCTCTTTATATATAATCTGCTCAGCTCCTCCTGCTCTATAACACACTGCCTGCAGATTACATGGTGACAGGTTCTCTGTATATATAATCTGCTCAGCTCCTCCTGCTCTATAACACGCTGCCTGCAGATTACATGGTGACAGGTTCTCTATATATTATCTGCTCAGCTCCTCCTGCTCTATAACACACTGCCTGCAGATTACATGGTGACAGGTTCTCTGTATATATAATCTGCTCAGCTCCTCCTGCTCTATAACACGCTGCCTGCAGATTACATGGTGACAGGTTCTCTTTATATATAATCTGCTCAGCTCCTCCTGCTCTATAACACGCTGCCTGCAGATTACATGGTGACAGGTTCTGCTATATATATAATCTGCTCAGCTCCTCCTGCTCTATAACACGCTGCCTGCAGATTACATGGTGACAGGTTCTCTGTATATATATAATCTGCTCAGCTCCTCCTGCTCTATAACACACTGCCTGCAGATTACATGGTGACAGGTTCTCTCTATATATAATCTGCTCAGCTCCTCCTGCTCTATAACACACTGCCTGCAGATTACATGGTGACAGGTTCTCTGTATATATAATCTGCTCAGCTTCTCCTGCTCTATAACACGCTGCCTGCAGATTACACGGTGACAGGTTCTCTTTATATATAATCTGCTCAGCTCCTCCTGCTCTATAACACGCTGCCTGCAGATTACATGGTGACAGGTTCTCCATATATAATCTGCTCAGCTCCTCCTGCTCTATAACACGCTGCCTGCAGATTACACGGTGACAGGTTCTCTATATATAATCTGCTCAGCTCCTCCTGCTCTATAACACGCTGCCTGCAGATTACATGGTGACAGGTTCTCTATATATAATCTGCTCAGCTCCTCCTGCTCTATAACACGCTGCCTGCAGATTACATGGTGACAGGTTCTCTTTATATATAATCTGCTCAGCTCCTCCTGCTCTATAACACACTGCCTGCAGATTACACGGTGACAGGTTCTCTGTATATATAATCTGCTCAGCTCCTCCTGCTCTATAACACACTGCCTGCAGATTACATGGTGACAGGTTCTCTGTATATATATATATAATCTGCTCAGCTCCTCCTGCTCTATAACACCCTGCCTGCAGATTACATGGTGACAGGTTCTCTTTATATATAATCTGCTCAGCTCCTCCTGCTCTATAACACACTGCCTGCAGATTACATGGTGACAGGTTCTCTTTATATATAATCTGCTCAGCTCCTCCTGCTCTATAACACGCTGCCTGCAGATTACACGGTGACATGTTCTCTGTATATATAATCTGCTCAGCTCCTCCTGCTCTATAACACGCTGCCTGCAGATTACATGGTGACAGGTTCTCTGTATATATAATCTGCTCAGATCCTCCTGCTCTATAACACACTGCCTGCAGATTACATGGTGACAGGTTCTCTGTATATATAATCTGCTCAGCTCCTCCTGCTCTATAACACGCTGCCTGCAGATTACATGGTGACAGGTTCTCTGTATATATAATCTGCTCAGCTCCTCCTGCTCTATAACACACTGCCTGCAGATTACATGGTGACAGGTTCTGTATATATAATCTGCTCAGCTCCTCCTGCTCTATAACACACTGCCTGCAGATTACATGAGTGACAGGTTCTCTGTATATATAATCTGCTCAGCTCCTCCTGCTCTATAACACGCTGCCTGCAGATTACATGTTGACACGTTCTGTATATATAATCTGCTCAGCTCCTCCTGCTCTATAACACACTGCCTGCAGATTACATGGTGACAGGTTCTGTATATATAATCTGCTCAGCTCCTCCTGCTCTATAACACACTGCCTGCAGATTACATGGTGACAGGTTCTGTGTATATATAATCTGCTCAGCTCCTCCTGCTCTATAACACGCTGCCTGCAGATTACATGGTGACAGGTTCTCTCTATATATAATCTGCTCAGCTTCTCCTGCTCTATAACTACGCTGCCTGCAGATTACATGGTGACAGGTTCTCTGTATATATAATCTGCTCAGCTCCTCCTGCTCTATAACACGCTGCCTGCAGATTACATGGTGACAGGTTCTCTGTATATATAATCTGCTCAGCTCCTCCTGCTCTATAACACACTGCCTGCAGATTACACGGTGACAGGTTTCTCTATATATATAATCTGCTCAGCTCCTCCTGCTCTATAACACGCTGCCTGCAGATTACATGGTGACAGGTTCTCTGTATATATAATCTGCTCAGCTCCTCCTGCTCTATAACACGCTGCCTGCAGATTACATGTTGACACGTTCTGTATATATAATCTGCTCAGCTCCTCCTGCTCTATAACACACTGCCTGCAGATTACATGGTGACAGGTTCTCTGTATATATAATCTGCTCAGCTCCTCCTGCTCTATAACACACTGCCTGCAGATTACATGGTGACAGGTTCTGTGTATATATAATCTGCTCAGCTCCTCCTGCTCTATAACACGCTGCCTGCAGATTACATGGTGACAGGTTCTCTCTATATATATCTGCTCAGCTTCTCCTGCTCTATAACACGCTGCCTGCAGATTACATGGTGACAGGTTCTCTGTATATATAATCTGCTCAGCTCCTCCTGCTCTATAACACGCTGCCTGCAGATTACATGGTGACAGGTTCTCTGTATATATAATCTGCTCAGCTCCTCCTGCTCTATAACACGCTGCCTGCAGATTACATGAGTGACGGGTTCTCTCTATATATAATCTGCTCAGCTCCTCCTGCTCTATAACACACTGCCTGCAGATTACACGGTGACAGGTTCTCTGTATATATAATCTGCTCAGCTCCTCCTGCTCTATAACACGCTGCCTGCAGATTACATGGTGACAGGTTCTCTGTATATATAATCTGCTCAGCCCCTCCTGCTCTATAACACGCTGCCTGCAGATTACATGGTGACAGGTTCTCTGTATATATAATCTGCTCAGCTCCTCCTGCTCTATAACACACTGCCTGCAGATTACATGGTGACAGGTTCTCTGTATATATAATCTGCTCAGCTTCTCCTGCTCTATAACACGCTGCCTGCAGATTACACGGAGACAGGTTCTCTTTATATATAATCTGCTCAGCTCCTCCTGCTCTATAACACGCTGCCTGCGGATTACATGGTGACAGGTTCTCCATATATAATCTGCTCAGCTCCTCCTGCTCTATAACACGCTGCCTGCAGATTACACGGTGACAGGTTCTCTATATATAATCTGCTCAGCTCCTCCTGCTCTATAACACGCTGCCTGCAGATTACATGGTGACGGGTTCTCTATATATAATCTGCTCAGCTCCTCCGGCTCTATAACACGCTGCCTGCAGATTACATGGTGACAGGTTCTCTTTATATATAATCTGCTCAGCTCCTCCTGCTCTATAACACACTGCCTGCAGATTACATGGTGACAGGTTCTCTGTATATATAATCTGCTCAGCTCCTCCTGCTCTATAACACGCTGCCTGCAGATTACATGGTGACGGGTTCTCTTTATATATAATCTGCTCAGCTCCTCCTGCTCTATAACACGCTGCCTGCAGATTACATGGTGACGGGTTCTCTTTATATATTATCTGCTCAGCTCCTCCTGCTCTATAACACACTGCCTGCAGATTACATGGTGACAGGTTCTCTTTATATATAATCTGCTCAGCTCCTCCTGCTCTATAACACGCTGCCTGCAGATTACATGGTGACAGGTTCTCTCTATATATAATCTGCTCAGCTCCTCCTGCTCTATAACACACTGCCTGCAGATTACATGGTGACAGGTTCTCTGTATATATAATCTGCTCAGCTCCTCCTGCTCTATAACACGCTGCCTGCAGATTACATGGTGACAGGTTCTCTGTATATATAATCTGCTCAGCTCCTCCTGCTCTATAACACGCTGCCTGCAGATTACATGGTGACAGGTTCTCTTTATATATAATCTGCTCAGCTCCTCCTGCTCTATAACACACTGCCTGCAGATTACATGGTGACAGGTTCTCTGTATATATAATCTGCTCAGCTCCTCCTGCTCTATAACACGCTGCCTGCAGATTCCATGGTGACAGGTTCTCTGTATATATAATCTGCTCAGCTCCTCCTGCTCTATAACACGCTGCCTGCAGATTACATGGTGACAGGTTCTCTGTATATATATAATCTGCTCAGCTCCTCCTGCTCTATAACACGCTGTCTGCAGATTACATGGTGACAGGTTCTCTGTATATATAATCTGCTCAGCTCCTCCTGCTCTATAACACACTGCCTGCAGATTACATGGTGACAGGTTCTCTGTATATATAATCTGCTCAGCTCCTCCTGCTTTATAACACGCTTCCTGCAGATTACATGGTGACAGGTTCTCTTTATATATAATCTGCTCAGCTCCTCCTGCTCTATAACACACTGCCTGCAGATTACATGGTGACAGGTTCTCTTTATATATAATCTGCTCAGCTCCTCCTGCTCTATAACACGCTGCCTGCAGATTACACGGTGACAGGTTCTGTATATATAATCTGCTCAGCTCCTCCTGCTCTATAACACGCTGCCTGCAGATTACATGGTGACAGGTTCTGTATATATATAATCTGCTCAGCTCCTCCTGCTCTATAACACGCTGCCTGCAGATTACACGGTGACAGGTTCTGTATATATAATCTGCTCAGCTCCTCCTGCTCTATAACACGCTGCCTGCAGATTACATGGTGACAGGTTCTGTATATATATAATCTGCTCAGCTCCTCCTGCTCTATAACACACTGCCTGCAGATTACATGGTGACAGGTTCTGTATATATAATCTGCTCAGCTCCTCCTGCTCTATAACACGCTGCCTGCAGATTACATGGTGACAGGTTCTCTGTATATATAATCTGCTCAGCTCCTCCTGCTCTATAACACACTGCCTGCAGATTACATGGTGACAGGTTCTCTGTATATATAATCTGCTCAGCTCCTCCTGCTCTATAACACACTGCCTGCAGATTACATGGTGACAGGTTCTGTATATATAATCTGCTCAGCTCCTCCTGCTCTATAACACACTGCCTGCAGATTACATGGTGACAGGTTCTGTGTATATATAATCTGCTCAGCTCCTCCTGCTCTATAACACGCTGCCGGCAGATTACATGGTGACAGGTTCTGTATATATATATAATCTGCTCAGCTCCTCCTGCTCTATAACACGCTGCCTGCAGATTACATGGTGACGGGTTCTCTGTATATATAATCTGCTCAGCTCCTCCTGCTCTATAACACACTGCCTGCAGATTACATGGTGACAGGTTCTCTGTATATAATCTGCTCAGCTCCTCCTGCTCTATAACACGCTGCCTGCAGATTACATGGTGACAGGTTCTCTTTATATATAATCTGCTCAGCTCCTCCTGCTCTATAACACACTGCCTGCAGATTACATGGTGACAGGTTCTGTATATATAATCTGCTCAGCTCCTCCTGCTCTATAACACACTGCCTGCAGATTACATGGTGACAGGTTCTCTGTATATAATCTGCTCAGCTCCTCCTGCTCTATAACACGCTGCCTGCAGATTACATGGTGACAGGTTCTCTTTATATATAATCTGCTCAGCTCCTCCTGCTCTATAACACACTGCCTGCAGATTACATGGTGACAGGTTCTGTATATATAATCTGCTCAGCTCCTCCTGCTCTATAACACACTGCCTGCAGATTACATGGTGACAGGTTCTCTGTATATATAATCTGCTCAGCTCCTCCTGCTCTATAACACACTGCCTGCAGATTACATGGTGACAGGTTCTCTTTATATATAATCTGCTCAGCTCCTCCTGCTCTATAACACACTGCCTGCAGATTACATGGTGACAGGTTCTCTTTATATATAATCTGCTCAGCTCCTCCTGCTTTATAACACGCTGCCTGCAGATTACATGGTGACAGGTTCTCTTTATATATAATCTGCTCAGCTCCTCCTGCTCTATAACACACTGCCTGCAGATTACATCGTGACAGGTTCTCTTTATATATCATCTGCTCAGCTCCTCCTGCTCTATAACACAATGCCTGCAGATTACATGGAGACAGGTTCTCTGTATATATAATCTGCTCAGCTCCTCCTGCTCTATAACACACTGCCTGCAGATTACATGGTGACAGGTTCTGTGTATATATAATCTGCTCAGCTCCTCCTGCTCTATAACACGCTGCCTGCAGATTACATGGTGACAGGTTCTCTGTATATATAATCTGCTCAGCTCCTCCTGCTCTATAACACGCTGCCTGCAGATTACATGGTGACAGGTTCTCTGTATATATAATCTGCTCAGCTCCTCCTGCTCTATAACACACTGCCTGCAGATTACATGGTGACAGGTTCTCTTTATATATAATCTGCTCAGCTCCTCCTGCTCTATAACACGCTGCCTGCAGATTACATGGTGACAGGTTCTGTATATATAATCTGCTCAGCTCCTCCTGCTCTATAACACGCTGCCTGCAGATTACATGGTGACAGGTTCTCTGTATATATAATCTGCTCAGCTCCTCCTGCTCTATAACACACTGCCTGCAGATTACATGGTGACAGGTTCTGTGTATATATAATCTGCTCAGCTCCTCCTGCTCTATAACACACTGCCTGCAGATTACACGGTGACAGGTTCTCTGTATATATAATCTGCTCAGCTCCTCCTGCTCTATAACACGCTGCCTGCAGATTACATGGTGACAGGTTCTCTGTATATATAATCTGCTCAGCTCCTCCTGCTCTATAACATGCTGCCTGCAGATTACATGGTGACAGGTTCTCTTTATATATAATCTGCTCAGCTCCTCCTGCTCTATAACACGCTGCCTGCAGATTACATGGTGACAGGTTCTGTGTATATATAATCTGCTCAGCTCCTCCTGCTCTATAACACGCTGCCTGCAGATTACATGGTGACAGGTTCTCTGTATATATAATCTGCTCAGCTCCTCCTGCTCTATAACATGCTGCCTGCAGATTACATGGTGACAGGTTCTCTTTATATATAATCTGCTCAGCTCCTCCTGCTCTATAACACGCTGCCTGCAGATTACATGGTGACAGGTTCTGTGTATATATAATCTGCTCAGCTCCTCCTGCTCTATAACACGCTGCCTGCAGATTACATGGTGACAGGTTCTCTGTATATATAATCTGCTCAGCTCCTCCTGCTCTATAACACGCTGCCTGCAGATTACACGGTGACAGGTTCCCTTATATATAATCTGCTCAGCTCCTCCTGCTCTATAACACACTGCCTGCAGATTACATGGTGACAGGTTCTCTGTATATATAATCTGCTCAGCTCCTCCTGCTCTATAACACACTGCCTGCAGATTACATGGTGACAGGTTCTCTGTATATATAATCTGCTCAGCTCCTCCTGCTCTATAACACGCTGCCTGCAGATTACATGGTGACAGGTTCTCTGTATATATAATCTGCTCAGCTCCTCCTGCTCTATAACACACTGCCTGCAGATTACATGGTGACAGGTTCTCTGTATATATAATCTGCTCAGCTCCTCCTGCTCTATAACACGCTGCCTGCAGATTACATGGTGACAGGTTCTCTGTATATATAATCTGCTCAGCTCCTCCTGCTCTATAACACACTGCCTGCAGATTACATGGTGACAGGTTCTCTTTATATATAATCTGCTCAGCTCCTCCTGCTCTATAACACGCTGCCTGCAGATTACATGGTGACAGGTTCTCTGTATATATAATCTGCTCAGCTCCTCCTGCTCTATAACACACTGCCTGCAGATTACATGGTGACAGGTTCTCTTTATATATAATCTGCTCAGCTCCTCCTGCTCTATAACACGCTGCCTGCAGATTACATGGTGACAGGTTCTCTGTATATATAATCTGCTCAGCTCCTCCTGCTCTATAACACGCTGCCTGCAGATTACACGGTGACAGGTTCTCTGTATATATAATCTGCTCAGCTCCTCCTGCTCTATAACACACTGCCTGCAGATTACATGGTGACAAGTTCTCTGTATATATAATCTGCTCAGCTCCTCCTGCTCTATAACACGCTGCCTGCAGATTACATGGTGACAGGTTCTGTGTATATATAATCTGCTCAGCTCCTCCTGCTCTATAACACGCTGCCTGCAGATTACATGGTGACAGGTTCTCTTTATATATAATCTGCTCAGCTCCTCCTGCTCTATAACACGCTGCCTGCAGATTACATGGTGACAGGTTCTCTTTACCTATAGTCTGCTCAGCTCCTCCTGCTCTATAACATGCTGCCTGCAGATTACATGGTGACAGGTTCTCTGTATATATAATCTGCTCAGCTCCTCCTGCTCTATAACACGCTGCCTGCAGATTACACGGTGACAGGTTCTCTGTATATATAATCTGCTCAGCTCCTCCTGCTCTATAACACACTGCCTGCAGATTACATGGTGACAGGTTCTCTGTATATATAATCTGCTCAGCTCCTCCTGCTCTATAACACACTGCCTGCAGATTACATGGTGACAGGTTCTGTATATATAATCTGCTCAGCTCCTCCTGCTCTATAACACGCTGCCTGCAGATTACATGGTGACAGGTTCTCTGTATATATAATCTGCTCAGCTCCTCCTGCTCTATAACACGCTGCCTGCAGATTACATGGTGACAGGTTCTCTGTATATATAATCTGCTCAGCTCCTCCTGCTCTATAACACACTCCCTGCAGATTACATGGTGACAGGTTCTCTTTATATATAATCTGCTCAGCTCCTCCTGCTCTATAACACACTGCCTGCAGATTACATGGTGACAGGTTCTCTTTATATATAATCTGCTCAGCTCCTCCTGCTCTATAACACACTGCCTGCAGATTACATGGTGACAGATTCTCTATATATAATCTGCTCAGCTCCTCCTGCTCTATAACACACTGTCTGCAGATTACATGGTGACAGGTTCTCTTTATATATAATCTGCTCAGCTCCTCCTGCTCTATAACACACTGCCTGCAGATTACATGGTGACAGGTTCTCTGTATATATAATCTGCTCAGCTCCTCCTGCTCTATAACACACTGCCTGCAGATTACATGGTGACAGGTTCTCTTTATATATAATCTGCTCAGCTCCTCCTGCTCTATAACACGCTGCCTGCAGATTACACGGTGACGGGTTCTCTTTATATTTAATCTGCTCAGCTCCTCCTGCTCTATAACACGCTGCCTGCAGATTACATGGTGACAGGTTCTCTTTATATATAATCTGCTCAGCTCCTCCTGCTCTATAACACGCTGCCTGCAGATTACATGGTGACAGGTTCTCTTTATATATAATCTGCTCAGCTCCTCCTGCTCTATAACACACTGCCTGCAGATTACACGGTGACAGGTTCTCTGTATATATAATCTGCTCAGCTCCTCCTGCTCTATAACACGCTGTCTGCAGATTACATGGTGACAGGTTCCTTCTGTAGCCCTCCATCATAACGTGCTCGACTGCTCAGCTCCTCCTGCTCTATAACATGCTGCCTGCAGATTACATGACGTGACAGGTTCTCTGTATATATAATCTGCTCAGCTCCTCCTGCTCTATAACACGCTGCCTGCAGATTACATGGTGACAGGTTCTCTTTATATATAATCTGCTCAGCTCCTCCTGCTCTATAACACACTGCCTGCAGATTACACGGTGACAGGTTCTCTGTATATATAATCTGCTCAGCTCCTCCTGCTCTATAACACGCTGTCTGCAGATTACATGGTGACAGGTTCTCTGTATATATAATCTGCTCAGCTCCTCCTGCTCTATAACATGCTGCCTGCAGATTACATGGTGACAGGTTCTCTTTATATATAATCTGCTCAGCTCCTCCTGCTCTATAACACGCTGCCTGCAGATTACACGGTGACAGGTTCTCTTTATATTTAATCTGCTCAGCTCCTCCTGCTCTATAACACGCTGCCTGCAGATTACATGGTGACAGGTTCTGTGTATATATAATCTGCTCAGCTCCTCCTGCTCTATAACACGCTGCCTGCAGATTACATGGTGACAGGTTCTGTATATATAATCTGCTCAGCTCCTCCTGCTCTATAACATGCTGCCTGCAGATTACATGGTGACAGGTTCTCTATATATAATCTGCTCAGCTCCTCCTGCTCTCTGTAAGTGGATGGGGTGATGGACTTGAGGTCTGCAGCTTGGTCTAACGCCTTTTTGTGGTGTGCGGGTCCTGCAGCCTATATTAGGGGTCCTGGAGCCCTTGTGTCCCCGGTCAGGCGGTGACCTCTTCCTCTTCTTGCAGGTACTCCCAGTTGGTGGTGCAGGACGGCGCCTCCTTCTCCATCTTCCTTAGTCTGCACAATATGTCTCTGAAGGCTCGTCATTCCAGGCTCAGCGTCGGTCTTCCCGATGGGTTGCGCTTCCACAAGGCCAATGTGATAGAGGTAGGTAGATGGCATGAGGTGTGGGGATATGAGTCATGGACACTTACCTCCTCCTGTCTGCAGGCTTCTCACTGGATCTCCCTGGTGTGTGAAGACTTCCAGGAGCATGTACTCACCTGTAATGTCACTCACCCGTCTCTGAGGCGAGAGTCTGGGTAAGATTCAGGGAGCATTGAGGAGGAGGAGTGGATGTTGGGGGTGATAGTTGGATCCAGCAGAAGCTGATCGTCCTCTCTGCTCCCCAGGCCGTTATCCAGATCACATTCAGCATCGTCTCCAACGTCTCCTGGGCCGACCGCATCCTCCTGGCTGTCAACGTGACAAGGTGACTCACTGTGGAGCGGGGCCGAGTCCTGGGCCGCGGGCGGGGGCCGAGTCCTGAGCCGCGGGCGGGGCCGAGTCCTGGGCCGCGGGGCGGGGCCGAGTCCTGGGCCGCGGGCGGGGGCCGAATCCTGGGCTGCGGGCGGTGGCCGAGTCCTGGGCTTCGGGGCGGGGGCCGAGTCCTGGGCCGCTGGGCGGTGGCCGAGTCCTGGGCAGCGGAGCGGGGGCCGAGTCCTGGGCAGCGGGGCGGGGGCCGAGTCCTGAGCCGCTGGGCGGGGACCGAGTCCTGGGCAGAGGGGCGGGGCCGAGTCCTGGGCAGCGGGGCGGGGCCGAGTACTGAGCCGCGGGCGGGGGCCGAGTCCTGGGCCGCTGGGCGGGGCCGAGTCCTGGGCCGCGGGGCGGGGGCCGAGTCCTGGGCAGCGGGCGGGGCCGAGTCCTGGGCCGCTGGGCGGTGGCCGAGTCCTGGGCAGTGGAGCGGGGGCCGAGTCCTGGGCAGCGGGGCGGGGCCGAGTCCTGAGCCGCTGGGCGGGGACCGAGTCCTGGGCAGAGGGGCGGGGCCGAGTCCTGGGCAGCGGGGCGGGGCCGAGTACTGAGCCGCGGGGCGGGGGCCGAGTCCTGGGCCGCTGGGCGGGGCCAAGTCCTGGGCCGCGGGGCGGGGCCGAGTCCTGGGCAGCGGGGCGGGGCCGAGTCCTGGGCAGCGGGGCGGGGCCGAGTCCTGGGCAGCGGGGCGGGGCCGAGTCCTGGGCAGAGGGGCGGGGGCCGAGTCCTGGGCGGGGGCCGAGTCCTGGGCGGGGCCGAGTCCTGGGCCGCTGGGCGGGGGCCGAGTCCTGGGCCGCTGGGCGGGGCCGAGTCCTGGGCGGGGGCCGAGTCCTGGGCAGAGGGGCGGGGCCGAGTCCTGGGCCGCTGGGCGGGGCCGAGTCCTGGGCAGCGGGGCGGGGCCGAGTCCTGAGCCGCTGGGCGGGACCGAGTCCTGGGCAGAGGGGCGGGGCCGAGTCCTGGGCAGCGGGGCGGGGCCGAGTACTGAGCCGCGGGGCGGGGCCGAGTCCTGGGCCGCTGGGCGGGGCCGAGTCCTGGGCCGCGGGGCGGGGGCCGAGTCCTGGGCCGCGGGGCGGGGCCGAGTCCTGGGCAGCGGGGCGGGGCCGAGTCCTGGGCAGCGGGGCGGGGGCCGAGTCCTGGGCAGCGGGGCGGGGCCGAGTCCTGGGCAGAGGGGCGGGGGCCGGAGTCCTGGGCGGGGGCCGAGTCCTGGGCCGCTGGGCGGGGCCGAGTCCTGGGCCGCTGGGCGGGGGCCGAGTCCTGGGCGGGGGCCGAGTCCTGGGCAGAGGGGCGGGGCCGAGTCCTGGGCCGCTGGGCGGGGCCGAGTCCTGGGCCGCTGGGCGGGGCCGAGTCCTGGGCCGCTGGGCGGGGGCCGAGTCCTGGGCAGAGGGGCGGGGCCGAGTCCTGGGCCGCTGGGCGGGGGCCGAGTCCTGGGCAGAGGGGCGGGGCCGAGTCCTGGGCAGAGGGGCGGGGGCCGAGTCCTGGGCAGAGGGGCTGGGGCCGAGTCCTGGGCAGAGGGGCGGGGCCGAGTCCTGGGCAGAGGGGCGGGGCCGAGTCCTGGGCCGCGGGCGGGGGCCGAGTCCTGGGCAGAGGGGCGGGGGCCGAGTCCTGGGCCGCTGGGCGGGGCCGAGTCCTGGGCAGCGGGCGGGGCCGAGTCCTGGGCAGAGGGGCGGGGCCGAGTCCTGGGCCGCTGGGCGGGGCCGAGTCCTGGGCCGCTGGGCGGGGCCGAGTCCTGGGCAGCGGGCCGGGGCCATGGGGTGTGGTGCTCAGGTTCAGGGCATATAACTTTATCTTCTACTGACAGCGATGGAAATGAAACCAGCAGCGTCACAGAAGAGGAAGTGCCCGTCCTGTATCCAATCCACATCATCAGCCGCAGGTAAGTACTTGACCTACATAGGAGGGATGCTCTGCAAGATAAACCAAAGGAAGACAGAAGGGAGCAATGTTCTGCAGATGTCTAGAGGTCAGAGATATAATAATCTGCAGGCCATATCATTATGTCAGGAGGTAGAGAGGACAGAGCGATGTTCTGCAGATGTCTAGAGGTCGGTCAGAAGATGCTACAGTGTAAACTGCTCCTGGTGCGGCTGGTATCATCGCGATGTTCTGCAGACTGTGGTGTCATCTCCTCCTCTGTTGTCCTCAGTCTGGAAGATTCCACCAAACACATGGCGTTCAGCGACCCAGGGAAAAGTGCAGCCGCCTCCCACCGATATCAGGTGACTTCCTGTGTCACAGTCATTAGTGTCCCCTCATCTCCTCCTGTGTCACAGTTATTAGTGTCCCCTCATCTCCTCCTGTGTCACAGTCATTAGTGTCCCCTCATCTCCTCCTATGTCACAGTCATTAGTGTCCCCTCATCTCCTCCTATGTCACAGTTATTAGTCTCCCCTCATCTCCTCCTGTGTCACAGTCAATATTGTCCCCTCATCTCCTCCTGTGTCACAGTCATTAGTGTCCCCTCATCTCCTCCTGTGTCACAGTCATTAGTGTCCCCTCATCTCCTCCTGTGTCACAGTCATTAGTGTCCCCTCATCTCCCGTCACAGTCATTGTGTCCTCATCTCCTCTGTCACAGTCATTAGTGTCCCCTCATCTCCTCCTGTGTCACAGTCATTAGTGTCCCCTCATCTCCTCCTGTGTCACAGTCATTAGTGTCCCCTCATCTCCTCCTGTGTCACAGTCATTAGTGTCCCCTCATCTCCTCCTGTGTCACAGTCATTAGTGTCCCCTCATCTCCTCCTGTGTCACAGTCATTAGTGTCCCTCATCTCCTCCTGTGTCACAGTCATTAGTGTCCCCTCATCTCCTCCTGTGTCACAGCTCATTAGTGTCCCCTCATCTCCTCCTGTGTCACAGCCATTAGTGTCCCCTCATCTCCTCCTGTGTCACAGCCATTAGTCTCCCCTCATCTCCTCCTGTGTCACAGTCATTAGTGTCCCCTCATCTCCTCCTGTGTCACAGTCATTATTGTCCCCTCATCTCCTCCTATGTCACAGTCATTAGTGTCCCCTCATCTCCTCCTATGTCACAGTTATTAGTCTCCCCTCATCTCCTCCTGTGTCACAGTCAATATTGTCCCCTCATCTTCTCCTGTGTCACAGTCATTAGTGTCCACTTGTAAGCCATGTACCGGGGTGGGCTCCCCAGGATACAGCTAAAACAGAATTTTACTTAAACGTGGTAATGAGCACAACCACAAATGCTGGAAACATAAGATAAATTTACATACACCCAGCCCGAAGGCTGAGACCCTTGTGCTGCACAGCACGGCGCCTCCGATGGATGCGGGAGGAAAGCCAAGAACCCCTGCATGGGTGTGTGGTGCGGGCTAGCCTGCAGTGCAGCACAACAGCTTACAATCTTACAAAGCTCTACAGGATTCCTCCCATAACTGGTCCTGTAGCATGTGCCTGAGTATTCCTTCTGAGCAAAACATCAGCCTGGCTTGAGTTTGTGGAAGTTTCTCAGCCCTCCAGTGTGAAATGTCCCTTTAAGTTATGCAGTCCTTGCAATGAACAGTAGCAACACTTGTGGCCTGACACAGAGACCCTAACAAACTACAGGCCTGGTCTCAGTCTCCAGGCACCAACACTGTAATGAGGTGCGTGCACGATCTCACTAACCCAGGTCTGCTGTGCATCCTCTGGTGACTCTGAACAGAACAAATGCCTCTCCAACAAGCATGCGGTCCTGCAGTGTATGTGGCTTTGCTGCTCAGCTCTCATCAGTGTTCCTGAAAGCAATCCTTGTTTCTCTGGACAGGATCAGGGTCTTGGACACAATCAGCTTCACTTGGCTGTCACTCTGGTCACTGAGGTATGCCCCCACGCCTGGATGCCTTCGGATCCTCTGCTGACACAGTTCCTCGGTCTCATCTCCCTCAAGATGGCTGCCCTCTCTTCTTCTCTCCAGACGCTGTGTAAAAACCACCTACAAACTCATCGCTGGCATAGCGCTGTGGGGGCACACCAGCATTGGGCCTGGTTGACCTTTACATAGTGATAGGGTTAGAAGTACTGGAGACGTCAGGCACATCTAATGGAGGAACTGCTGACCACTCAACACTTTCCCTGGGTGACAAACTTGCCACGGCCGGAGCCTCTGTGAGTACCGGGCAAGGACAAACCACTATTCCTCCTCTAAGGGATTTCCTCTGTACTCTGAAGAGGAGGAGGCATCTCCTCCGCGCACACGTACTCATCAAAATTACACTGCCTCAACATGTTACGATGCAAGTTTCATGAGGTTCCCCAGTCCTTACTGGCTCTACCTCATAAACCGTTATGGCAGGGTCTACCCTCCTCTTCACAGTTTATGGGACCGCTTCCCACCGCCCATCCAACTTCCCAGATGGCCGCTCGGCTTTGACCATTACTCGATCACCCAGGGTATACCGATCCCTCTGCACTAGTCTTGGGTTAGGGTGTTTCACTTGTCCCAGTCGCTCCCCACAACCTTGTTGATCGCTTCTCAGCTGGTGGCTGTACTCTTGCACCCATTCAGTGGTACTTCTCGGTGGTGGCTCCATCGGATCGGGCATGTGGAGGACTGACTCTTCACTTCCCGTCTGGCTCTCCTAAACATGAGCAAATGTGGGAGTATCCGTGGTATGTGTTCCCTGTTGTTATAGGCCCACATCAGTTCGGGTAGGAACTCGGACACCGAGCTTTTTGGCTGTCCTCCGGAGTCCGTAGCATCTGCAGCAAAGTGCGGTTGAACCGCTCTCATACCCCGCTTTCCCTGGGGTGATACGGGTGGTGCGGGAACGTTCAATTACATACAGTTGGTACAGCTCATTCATTAGAGTACCCTGAAAACATGCCTTCTGGTCCGAATGTATCCTCCGTGAACACCCGAACACCTGTATAAAGTGTTTGCAGACCGCTTCAGCGGCCGACTCTGCCACCACATACTTTGTGAAATGATCTGTCATGACTAGACAGTACAAGTGTCCCGAGGTAGAGTACCCAATCTGTACATAATCGATCATAAGAAGCTCTAGGGGCGCTGAGGTCCAGATGGCCTGGACAGGAGCCCGCTGTTCAGTACTCTTAGTTGTCATGGTTGCTCTCTGACTACCTCACAGACCGGCTGCCATAGGCAATGACTCTCTTACGTCCATCTTGGACTTGAGATAACACGACCCCCAGACCATGTAGACTTCCATCAGTGTACAGCATTAATGAGATAACCAACCTCGCATAAGCCAGAATTGGGCCACTGGTCGGCTTTACCCCCTCCTGAGTGACCAAATGTCCCAAATACTATATCTGCCCAGGACTCGGCCCCAGCCCAACAGTTGGCACTTCTTCTGCTTGATCTTGAGCCCATGGTCTTTCAGCCGTCCTGGGACCTGTCGCAGCTTCTGAAGGTGATCCTCAAAGGAGGCCCCAAACACTACTGTCGTCCAGGTATATCAATACCGACTCAAAGTTGAGATCCCCCAGACAGTGCTCCATCAACCGCTGGAATGTTCCCGGGGCATTGGACAGGCCAAACGGCATCCGGTTGAACTGGTAGAGTCCCATAGGTAGGATGAAGGCCGTCTTCGCTTTCTCCTTCTTGGCTACGGGTACCTGCCAATACCCACTGGCCAGGTCAAGAGTTAAGAAGAACTTGGCATGACTCAGGGCGGACAACGACTCCTGAATTTGCAGAAGTGGGTAGGATGGTCTGGGCATTCAGCTTCCGATAATCCACGCAGAACCGGAGACTCCCATCTTTCTTCCGCACTCAAGACTACTGGAGCAGCCCAAGGACTTTGACTGTCCTGGATCACCCAGTTTTCCAACACACTGGTCACCATATGCTTCACCTTCAGGTACATTTTAGGTAGGATTTGCCGGTAACATTCCCTGATCAGTGCAGCATCGCTGGTGGGGATTTCGTGCTCGATGGAGGAAGCACACTCTGCTGTCGGGGTCTCCCTTTGATGGACCTCTACAGCATAGGTCCAGGCTAATCTCCTATCTGGCTGTAGCGTAAAGCTCCTTCGTTAAGGGTTATCCCCTTCGGACACATAAACTTTGTCCAGCAAGGTATTCCCAGGAACGGTTAACGCGCAGTCTTCAACATTGAGGCAGCGTACAGGCACAAATCTATTCTTCACAATAGTGAGGGCCCCGGCTACCAGTGGGCGAGTCTGCTTTTCCTCTTGGTAAGCGGGCTTGATCAGGAGCTCCAGTCCATTCAGTTGTCGTCCAGCTTCCACCGGCAGCATCAATATTTGTTCTTGTCGAGATGGGATCTTCACCAGGGTCCTCCGCGGCACCTTCACGTGTCCAATGGGCCGACTAGACATGTTGCTCTTTTCGCAGACTACAGCTCCTCACCATCTGCTGTAAATACTTCTGGGTTGGCCGGTGTGATTGGCCCGTTGCTAATACTTCGGCCCTTCTTTGGCATAGAGTTGATGGTCTAGGTCTCTCAGCACTTTCAAACCTAACATCACGTCCATCCCTCTCCAGGACGAATAGTCCACCAGCATGACTCCCTTCTTGCCGACGTCTTGCCCAAACAGTCGGACCCACATCCAGACTATACCTTGGATGTCCATCTCTCTGTTATTGGCAGCTGTCAGCCTGATGACGCTCCAGTCTTCTGGCTCCATTATATGTCCAAAGTGTCTTCGAAGAACTCCAGAGGCATAAGGGTGCACTCCGACCCTTTATCAAGTGTTCCTCACGCATAGGGCTTAGCTTCTGGTGTATCGCCGCTGCGGCGGTTAGAAGTTTAACGTTGGCTCGGACTTTATCTGTTCTGGGCACTCTCTGGCCTTATAGCCGTATTGTCGACAAGCCCAGCAGAGGGGCCTCTTTGATGAGTCCACACACCTGAGTTATCCTGGGTGAAGTGGCGCGGGTTGCTGGGGTCATTTCCGGAGGACGGGTGATCCTGCTTTCATCTAGGAGATACTTCCAGCCACCACAGGCAAGTTGGCCTTGCACTGGCGCACCCTGAGCTTGGTCCTGGACCACTGCCATTGGCGCCAGGGAAAGGTCTCCGCCATGTTCCCGCCCATAGCGGTCGCTGTATGCTGCCAACTACGCCAAGATGTAAGCCGTGTACCGGGGTAAGCTCCCAGGATACAGCGAAGTCACAAACGAGGAAAACAACTCCAACACCAACCTTTGCCAAAACAGAATTTTACTTAAACGTGGTAATGAGCACAGCCACAAATGCTGGGAACATACAATACATTTACATACACCCAGCCTGAAGGCTGAGGCCCTTGTGCTGCACAACGCGGCACCCTCCGATGGATGCGGGAGCAAAGCGTGGTAATTTACCTACTGGCAGGCACAACTAAACTGCCACGCCTGGCTTGAGTTTGTGGGAAGTTTATAAGCTCTCCAGTGTGAAATGTCACTTTAAGTTATGGAGTCCTTGCAATGAACTACAGCAACACTTGTGGCCTGACACAGAGACCCTAACTAACTAACTACAGGCTCAGTCTCTAGGCGCCAACACTGTGGTGAGGTGCGTGCACGATCTACCGACCCCGGTCTGCTCTGCCTCCGCTGGTGACTCTGAACCAAACAAAGCCTCTCCAACAAACATGTGGTCCCGCAGTGTATGTAGCTTTGCTCCTCAGCATTCCTGAAAGCAATCTCGTTCCTCTGGTCAGGATCAGGGTCTTGGATATGATCAGCTTCACTTAGCTGCCGCTCTGGTGCCCTATTAGAGGAGAGAGTACCAAGGTGTAGGAATTGCCAAATGGTATGGAATGCGGCCTAAAATGTCCATTTATGTGTGTTACGGTGCTCCTACCTGGAATGGCTGGACCCCAAGTGTTTGCTCGAAGCAAACAAATCGGGGAATAGTTGAGGGACAAAAGAATAACTTGAGTCCAGACCTTAAGATGCAGTTGAAAAGCAGCTTTTCTCTGGTAAACTTTCATCAGACACAATCTTCCAACTTTGTCTTGGTCCCAGCAAACTCTGGCAGGCAAACTCGCCTCAGCTACATCTGCTGCTCTCTGGCTCTGCTGCAGTGACAAGCTGACTGTATGACTTTTGCTTCTTCATTATGCTGCACAACACTTGGTAGTCTGACTCTAGGTTTGGCCAGGGAACACTGCCTGCTCAGCTCCTCCTGCTCTATAACACGCTGCCTGCAGATTACATGGTGACAGGTTCTGTGTATATATAATCTGCTCAGCTCCTCCTGCTCTATAACACGCTGCCTGCAGATTACATGGTGACAGGTTCTCTTTATATATAATCTGCTCAGCTCCTCCTGCTCTATAACACGCTGCCTGCAGATTACATGGTGACAGGTTCTCTTTACCTATAGTCTGCTCAGCTCCTCCTGCTCTATAACATGCTGCCTGCAGATTACATGGTGACAGGTTCTCTGTATATATAATCTGCTCAGCTCCTCCTGCTCTATAACACGCTGCCTGCAGATTACACGGTGACAGGTTCTCTGTATATATAATCTGCTCAGCTCCTCCTGCTCTATAACACACTGCCTGCAGATTACATGGTGACAGGTTCTCTGTATATATAATCTGCTCAGCTCCTCCTGCTCTATAACACACTGCCTGCAGATTACATGGTGACAGGTTCTGTATATATAATCTGCTCAGCTCCTCCTGCTCTATAACACGCTGCCTGCAGATTACATGGTGACAGGTTCTCTGTATATATAATCTGCTCAGCTCCTCCTGCTCTATAACACGCTGCCTGCAGATTACATGGTGACAGGTTCTCTGTATATATAATCTGCTCAGCTCCTCCTGCTCTATAACACACTCCTGCAGATTACATGGTGACAGGTTCTCTTTATATATAATCTGCTCAGCTCCTCCTGCTCTATAACACACTGCCTGCAGATTACATGGTGACAGGTTCTCTTTATATATAATCTGCTCAGCTCCTCCTGCTCTATAACACACTGCCTGCAGATTACATGGTGACAGATTCTCTATATATAATCTGCTCAGCTCCTCCTGCTCTATAACACACTGTCTGCAGATTACATGGTGACAGGTTCTCTTTATATATAATCTGCTCAGCTCCTCCTGCTCTATAACACACTGCCTGCAGATTACATGAGTGACAGGTTCTCTGTATATATAATCTGCTCAGCTCCTCCTGCTCTATAACACACTGCCTGCAGATTACATGGTGACAGGTTCTCTTTATATATAATCTGCTCAGCTCCTCCTGCTCTATAACACGCTGCCTGCAGATTACACGGTGACGGGTTCTCTTTATATTTAATCTGCTCAGCTCCTCCTGCTCTATAACACGCTGCCTGCAGATTACATGGTGACAGGTTCTCTTTATATATAATCTGCTCAGCTCCTCCTGCTCTATAACACGCTGCCTGCAGATTACATGGTGACAGGTTCTCTTTATATATAATCTGCTCAGCTCCTCCTGCTCTATAACACACTGCCTGCAGATTACACGGTGACAGGTTCTCTGTATATATAATCTGCTCAGCTCCTCCTGCTCTATAACACGCTGTCTGCAGATTACATGGTGACAGGTTCTCTGTATATATAATCTGCTCAGCTCCTCCTGCTCTATAACATGCTGCCTGCAGATTACATGGTGACAGGTTCTCTGTATATATAATCTGCTCAGCTCCTCCTGCTCTATAACACGCTGCCTGCAGATTACATGGTGACAGGTTCTCTTTATATATAATCTGCTCAGCTCCTCCTGCTCTATAACACACTGCCTGCAGATTACACGGTGACAGGTTCTCTGTATATATAATCTGCTCAGCTCCTCCTGCTCTATAACACGCTGTCTGCAGATTACATGGTGACAGGTTCTCTGTATATATAATCTGCTCAGCTCCTCCTGCTCTATAACATGCTGCCTGCAGATTACATGGTGACAGGTTCTCTTTATATATAATCTGCTCAGCTCCTCCTGCTCTATAACACGCTGCCTGCAGATTACACGGTGACGGGTTCTCTTTATATTTAATCTGCTCAGCTCCTCCTGCTCTATAACACGCTGCCTGCAGATTACATGGTGACAGGTTCTGTGTATATATAATCTGCTCAGCTCCTCCTGCTCTATAACACGCTGCCTGCAGATTACATGGTGACAGGTTCTGTATATATATAATCTGCTCAGCTCCTCCTGCTCTATAACATGCTGCCTGCAGATTACATGGTGACAGGTTCTCTATATATAATCTGCTCAGCTCCTCCTGCTCTCTGTAAGTGGATGGGGTGATGGACTTGAGGTCTGCAGCTTGGTCTAACGCCTTTTTTGTGGTGTGCGGGTCCTGCAGCCTATATTAGGGGTCCTGGAGCCCCTTGTGTCCCCGGTCAGGCGGTGACCTCTTCCTCTTCTTGCAGGTACTCCCAGTTGGTGGTGCAGGACGGCGCCTCCTTCTCCATCTTCCTTAGTCTGCACAATATGTCTCTGAAGGCTCGTCATTCCAGGCTCAGCGTCGGTCTTCCCGATGGGTTGCGCTTCCACAAGGCCAATGTGATAGAGGTAGGTAGATGGCATGAGGTGTGGGGGATATGAGTCATGGACACTTACCTCCTCCTGTCTGCAGGCTTCTCACTGGATCTCCCTGGTGTGTGAAGACTTCCAGGAGCATGTACTCACCTGTAATGTCACTCACCCGTCTCTGAGGCGAGGAGTCTGGGTAAGATTCAGGGAGCATTGAGGAGGAGGAGTGGATGTTGGGGGTGATAGTTGGATCCAGCAGAAGCTGATCGTCCTCTCTGCTCCCCAGGCCGTTATCCAGATCACATTCAGCATCGTCTCCAACGTCTCCTGGGCCGACCGCATCCTCCTGGCTGTCAACGTGACAAGGTGACTCACTGTGGAGCGGGGCCGAGTCCTGGGCCGCGGGGCGGGGGCCGAGTCCTGAGCCGCGGGGCGGGGGCCGAGTCCTGGGCCGCGGGGCGGGGGCCGAGTCCTGGGCCGCGGGCGGGGGCCGAATCCTGGGCTGCGGGCGGTGGCCGAGTCCTGGGCTTCGGGCGGGGCCGAGTCCTGGGCCGCTGGGCGGTGGCCGAGTCCTGGGCAGCGGAGCGGGGCCGAGTCCTGGGCAGCGGGGCGGGGCCGAGTCCTGAGCCGCTGGGCGGGACCGAGTCCTGGGCAGAGGGGCGGGGCCGAGTCCTGGGCAGCGGGGCGGGGCCGAGTACTGAGCCGCGGGGCGGGGGCCGAGTCCTGGGCCGCTGGGCGGGGGCCGAGTCCTGGGCCGCGGGGCGGGGGCCGAGTCCTGGGCAGCGGGGCGGGGCCGAGTCCTGGGCCGCTGGGCGGTGGCCGAGTCCTGGGCAGTGGAGCGGGGGCCGAGTCCTGGGCAGCGGGGCGGGGCCGAGTCCTGAGCCGCTGGGCGGGGACCGAGTCCTGGGCAGAGGGGCGGGGGCCGAGTCCTGGGCAGCGGGGCGGGGCCGAGTACTGAGCCGCGGGCGGGGGCCGAGTCCTGGGCCGCTGGGCGGGGCCAAGTCCTGGGCCGCGGGGCGGGGCCGAGTCCTGGGCAGCGGGGCGGGGCCGAGTCCTGGGCAGCGGGGCGGGGGCCGAGTCCTGGGCAGCGGGGCGGGGCCGAGTCCTGGGCAGAGGGGCGGGGGCCGAGTCCTGGGCGGGGGCCGAGTCCTGGGCGGGGCCGAGTCCTGGGCCGCTGGGCGGGGCCGAGTCCTGGGCCGCTGGGCGGGGCCGAGTCCTGGGCGGGGGCCGAGTCCTGGGCAGAGGGGCGGGGCCGAGTCCTGGGCCGCTGGGCGGGGCCGAGTCCTGGGCAGCGGGGCGGGGCCGAGTCCTGAGCCGCTGGGCGGGACCGAGTCCTGGGCAGAGGGGCGGGGGCCGAGTCCTGGGCAGCGGGGCGGGGCCGAGTACTGAGCCGCGGGGCGGGGCCGAGTCCTGGGCCGCTGGGCGGGGCCGAGTCCTGGGCCGCGGGGCGGGGGCCGAGTCCTGGGCCGCGGGGCGGGGCCGAGTCCTGGGCAGCGGGGCGGGGCCGAGTCCTGGGCAGCGGGGCGGGGCCGAGTCCTGGGCAGCGGGGCGGGGCCGAGTCCTGGGCAGAGGGGCGGGGGCCGAAGTCCTGGGCGGGGCCGAGTCCTGGGCCGCTGGGCGGGGCCGAGTCCTGGGCCGCTGGGCGGGGGCCGAGTCCTGGGCGGGGGCCGAGTCCTGGGCAGAGGGGCGGGGGCCGAGTCCTGGGCCGCTGGGCGGGGCCGAGTCCTGGGCCGCTGGGCGGGGCCGAGTCCTGGGCCGCTGGGCGGGGGCCGAGTCCTGGGCAGAGGGGCGGGGCCGAGTCCTGGGCCGCTGGGCGGGGGCCGAGTCCTGGGCAGAGGGGCGGGGCCGAGTCCTGGGCAGAGGGGCGGGGGCCGAGTCCTGGGCAGAGGGGCTGGGGCCGAGTCCTGGGCAGAGGGGCGGGGCCGAGTCCTGGGCAGAGGGCCGGGGGCCGAGTCCTGGGCCGCGGGGCGGGGGCCGAGTCCTGGGCAGAGGGGCGGGGGCCGAGTCCTGGGCCGCTGGGCGGGGGCCGAGTCCTGGGCAGCGGGGCGGGGCCGAGTCCTGGGCAGAGGGGCGGGGGCCGAGTCCTGGGCCGCTGGGCGGGGGCCGAGTCCTGGGCCGCTGGGCGGGGGCCGAGTCCTGGGCAGCGGGCCGGGGCCATGGGGTGTGGTGCTCAGGTTCAGGGCATATAACTTTATCTTCTACTGACAGCGATGGAAATGAAACCAGCAGCGTCACAGAAGAGGAAGTGCCCGTCCTGTATCCAATCCACATCATCAGCCGCAGGTAAGTACTTGACCTACATAGGAGGGATGCTCTGCAAGATAAACCAAAGGAAGACAGAAGGGAGCAATGTTCTGCAGATGTCTAGAGGTCAGAGATATAATAATCTGCAGGCCATATCATTATGTCAGGAGGTAGAGAGGACAGAGCGATGTTCTGCAGATGTCTAGAGGTCGGTCAGAAGATGCTACAGTGTAAACTGCTCCTGGTGCGGCTGGTATCATCGCGATGTTCTGCAGACTGTGGTGTCATCTCCTCCTCTGTTGTCCTCAGTCTGGAAGATTCCACCAAACACATGGCGTTCAGCGACCCAGGGAAAAGTGCAGCCGCCTCCCACCGATATCAGGTGACTTCCTGTGTCACAGTCATTAGTGTCCCCTCATCTCCTCCTGTGTCACAGTTATTAGTGTCCCCTCATCTCCTCCTGTGTCACAGTCATTAGTGTCCCCTCATCTCCTCCTGTGTCACAGCCATTAGTGTCCCCTCATCTCCTCCTATGTCACAGTTATTAGTGTCCCCTCATCTCCTCCTGTGTCACAGTCATTAGTGTCCCCTCATCTCCTCCTGTGTCACAGTCATTAGTGTCCCCTCATCTCCTCCTCCTGTGTCACAGTCATTAGTGTCCCCTCATCTCCTCCTCCAGTCTGTGTCCTCACGCACAGTCATTAGTGTCCCCTCATCTCCTCCTGTGTCACAGTCATTAGTGTCCCCTCATCTCCTCCTGTGTCACAGTCATTAGTGTCCCCTCATCTCCTCCTGCGTCACAGTCATTAGTGTCCCCTTATCTCCTCCTGTGTCACAGTCATTAGTGTCCCCTCATCTCCTCCTGTGTCACAGTCATTAGTGTCCCCTCATCTCCTCCTGTGTCACAGTCATTAGTGTCCCCTCATCTCCTCCTGTGTCACAGTCATTAGTGTCCCCTCATCTCCTCCTGTGTCACAGTCATTAGTGTCCCCTCATCTCCTCCTGTGTCACAGTCATTAGTGTCCCCTCATCTCCTCCTGTGTCACAGCCATTAGTGTCCCCTCATCTCCTCCTGTGTCACAGTCATTAGTGTCCCCTCATCTCCACGTGTGTCACAGTCATTAGTGTCCCCTCATCTCCATGTGTGTCACAGTCATTAGTGTCCCCTCATCTCCTCCTGTGTCACGGTCATTAGTGTCCCCGCATCTCCTCCTGTGTCACAGTCATTAGTGTCCCCTCATCTCCTCCTGTGTCAGTCATTAGTGTCCCCTCATCTCCTCCTGTGTCACAGCCATTAGTGTCCCCTCATCTCCTCCTGTGTCACAGTCATTAGTGTCCCCGCATCTCCTCCTATGTCACAGTTATTAGTGTCCCCTCATCTCCTCCTGCGTCACAGTCATTATTGTCCCCTCATCTTCTCCTGTGTCACAGTCATTAGTCTCCCCTCATCTCCTCCTGTGTCACAGTTATTAGTCTCCCCTCATCTCCTCCTGTGTCACAGCCATTAGTGTCCCCTCATCTCCTCCTGTGTCACAGTCATTAGTGTCCCCTCATCTCCTCCTGTGTCACAGTCATTTGTGTCCCCTCATCTCCTCCTGTGTCACAGTCATTAGTGTCCCCTCATCTCCTCCTATGTCACAGTCATTAGTGTCCCCTCATCTCCTCCTATGTCACAGTTATTAGTCTCCCCTCATCTCCTCCTGTGTCACAGTCAATATTGTCCCCTCATCTCCTCCTGTGTCACAGTCATTAGTGTCCACTTGTAAGCCATGTACCGGGGTGGGCTCCCCAGGATACAGCTAAAACAGAATTTTACTTAAACGTGGTAATGAGCACAACCACAAATGCTGGAAACATAAGATAAATTTACATACACCCAGCCCGAAGGCTGAGACCCTTGTGCTGCACAGCACGGCGCCCTCCGATGGATGCGGGAGGAAAGCCAAGAACCCCTGCATGGGTGTGTGGTGCGGGCTAGCCTGCAGTGCAGCACAACAGCTTACAATCTTACAAAGCTCTACAGGATTCCCCCTCCCATAACTGGTCCTGTAGCATGTGCCTGAGTATTCCTTCTGAGCAAAACATCAGCCTGGCTTGAGTTTGTGGGAAGTTTCTCAGCCCTCCAGTGTGAAATGTCCCTTTAAGTTATGCAGTCCTTGCAATGAACAGTAGCAACACTTGTGGCCTGACACAGAGACCCTAACAAACTACAGGCCTGGTCTCAGTCTCCAGGCACCAACACTGTAATGAGGTGCGTGCACGATCTTACTAACCCAGGTCTGCTGTGCATCCTCTGGTGACTCTGAACAGAACAAATGCCTCTCCAACAAGCATGCGGTCCTGCAGTGTATGTGGCTTTGCTGCTCAGCTCTCATCAGTGTTCCTGAAAGCAATCCTTGTTTCTCTGGACAGGATCAGGGTCTTGGACACAATCAGCTTCACTTGGCTGTCACTCTGGTCACTGAGGTATGCCCCCACGCCTGGATGCCTTCGGATCCTCTGCTGACACAGTTCCTCGGTCTCATCTCCCTCTAAGATGGCTGCCCTCTCTTCTTCTCTCCAGACGCTGTGTAAAAAACCACCTACAAACTCATCGCTGGCATAGCGCTGTGGGGGCACACCAGCATTGGGCCTGGTTGACCTTTACATAGTGATAGGGTTAGAAGTACTGGAGACGTCAGGCACATCTAATGGAGGAACTGCTGACCACTCAACACTTTCCCTGGGTGACAAACTTGCCACGGCCGGAGCCTCTGTGAGTACCGGGGCAAGGACAAACCACTATTCCTCCTCTAAGGGGATTTCCTCTGTACTCTGAAGAGGAGGAGGCATCTCCTCCGCGCACACGTACTCATCAAAATTACACTGCCTCAACATGTTACGATGCAAGTTTCATGAGGTTCCCCCAGTCCTTACTGGCTCTACCTCATAAACCGTTATGGCAGGGTCTACCCTCCTCTTCACAGTTTATGGGACCGCTTCCCACCGCCCATCCAACTTCCCAGATGGCCGTTCGGCTTTGACCATTACTCGATCACCCAGGGTATACCGATCCCTCTGCACTAGTCTTGGGTTAGGGTGTTTCACTTGTCCCAGTCGCTCCCCCACAACCTTGTTGATCGCTCTCAGCTGGTGGCTGTACTCTTGCACCCATTCAGTGGTACTTCTCGGTGGTGGCTCCATCGGATCGGGCATGTGGAGGACTGACTCTTCAATTTCCCGTCTGGCTCTCCTAAACATGAGCAAATGTGGGGAGTATCCGGTGGTATGTGTTCCCTGTTGTTATAGGCCCACATCAGTTCGGGTAGGAACTCGGGACACCGAGCTTTTTGGCTGTCCTCCGGAGTCCGTAGCATCTGCAGCAAAGTGCGGTTGAACCGCTCTCATACCCCGTTTCCCTGGGGGTGATACGGGGTGGTGCGGGAACGTTCAATTACATACAGTTGGTACAGCTCATTCATTAGAGTACCCTGAAAACATGCCTTCTGGTCCGAATGTATCCTCCGTGAACACCCGAACACCTGTATAAAGTGTTTGCAGACCGCTTCAGCGGCCGACTCTGCCACCACATACTTTGTGAAATGATCTGTCATGACTAGACAGTACAAGTGTCCCGAGGTAGAGTACCCAATCTGTACATAATCGATCATAAGAAGCTCTAGGGGCGCTGAGGTCCAGATGGCCTGGACAGGAGCCCGCTGTTCAGTACTCTTAGTTGTCATGGTTGCTCTCTGACTACCTCACAGACCGGCTGCCATAGGCAATGACTCTCTTACGTCCATCTTGGACTTGAGATAACACGACCCCCAGACCATGTAGACTTCCATCAGTGTACAGCATTAATGAGATAACCAACCTCGCATAAGCCAGAATTGGGCCACTGGTCGGCTTTACCCCTCCTGAGTGACCAAATGTCCCAAATACTATATCTGCCCAGGACTCGGCCCCAGCCCAACAGTTGGCACTTCTTCTGCTTGATCTTGAGCCCATGGTCTTTCAGCCGTCCTGGGACCTGTCGCAGCTTCTGAAGGTGATCCTCAAAGGAGGCCCCAAACACTACTGTCGTCCAGGTATATCAATACCGACTCAAAGTTGAGATCCCCCAGACAGTGCTCCATCAACCGCTGGAATGTTCCCGGGGCATTGGACAGGCCAAACGGCATCCGGTTGAACTGGTAGAGTCCCATAGGTAGGATGAAGGCCGTCTTCGCTTTCTCCTTCTTGGCTACGGGTACCTGCCAATACCCACTGGCCAGGTCAAGAGTTAAGAAGAACTTGGCATGACTCAGGGCGGACAACGACTCCTGAATTTGCAGAAGTGGGTAGGATGGTCTGGGCATTCAGCTTCCGATAATCCACGCAGAACCGGAGACTCCCATCTTTCTTCCGCACCAAGACTACTGGAGCAGCCCAAGGACTTTGACTGTCCTGGATCACCCAGTTTTCCAACACACTGGTCACCATATGCTTCACCTTCAGGTACATTTTAGGTAGGATTTGCCGGTAACATTCCCTGATCAGTGCAGCATCGCTGGTGGGGATTTCGTGCTCGATGGAGGAAGCACACTCTGCTGTCGGGGTCTCCCTTTGATGGACCTCTACAGCATAGGTCCAGGCTAATCTCCTATCTGGCTGTAGCGTAAAGCTCCTTCGTTAAGGGTTATCCCCTTCGGACACATAAACTTTGTCCAGCAAGGTATTCCCAGGAACGGTTAACGCGCAGTCTTCAACATTGAGGCAGCGTACAGGCACAAATCTATTCTTCACAATAGTGAGGGCCCCGGCTACCAGTGGGCGAGTCTGCTTTTCCTCTTGGTAAGCGGGCTTGATCAGGAGCTCCAGTCCATTCAGTTGTCGTCCAGCTTCCACCGGCAGCATCAATATTTGTTCTTGTCGAGATGGGATCTTCACCAGGGTCCTCCGCGGCACCTTCACGTGTCCAATGGGCCGACTAGACATGTTGCTCTTTCGCAGACTACAGCTCCTCACCATCTGCTGTAAATACTTCTGGGTTGGCCGGTGTGTATTGGCCCGTTGCTAATACTTCGGCCCTTCTTTGGCATAGAGTTGATGGTCTAGGTCTCTCAGCACTTTCAAACCTAACATCACGTCCATCCCTCTCCAGGACGAATAGTCCACCAGCATGACTCCCTTCTTGCCGACGTCTTGCCCAAACAGTCGGACCCACATCCAGACTATACCTTGGATGTCCATCTCTCTGTTATTGGCAGCTGTCAGCCTGATGACGCTCCAGTCTTCTGGCTCCATTATATGTCCAAAGTGTCTTTCGAAGAACTCCAGAGGCATAAGGGTGCACTCCGACCCTTTATCAAGTGTTCCTCACGCATAGGGCTTAGCTTCTGGTGTATCGCCGCTGCGGCGGTTAGAAGTTTAACGTTGGCTCGGACTTTATCTGTTCTGGGCACTCTCTGGCCTTATAGCCGTATTGTCGACAAGCCCAGCAGAGGGGCCTCTTTTGATGAGTCCACACACCTGAGTTATCCTGGGTGAAGTGGCGCGGGTTGCTGGGGTCATTTCCGGAGGACGGGGTGATCCTGCTTTCATCTAGGAGATACTTCCAGCCACCACAGGCAAGTTGGCCTTGCACTGGCGCACCCTGAGCTTGGTCCTGGACCACTGCCATTGGCGCCAGGGAAAGGTCTCCCGCCATGTTCCCGTCCATAGCGGTCGCTGTATGCTGCCAACTACGCCAAGATGTAAGCCGTGTACCGGGGTAAGCTCCCCAGGATACAGCGAAGTCACAAACGAGGAAAACAACTCCAACACCAACCTTTGCCAAAACAGAATTTTACTTAAACGTGGTAATGAGCACAGCCACAAATGCTGGGAACATACAATACATTTACATACACCCAGCCTGAAGGCTGAGGCCCTTGTGCTGCACAACGCGGCACCCTCCGATGGATGCGGGAGCAAAGCGTGGTAATTTACCTACTGGCAGGCACAACTAAACTGCCACGCCTGGCTTGAGTTTGTGGGAAGTTTATAAGCTCTCCAGTGTGAAATGTCACTTTAAGTTATGGAGTCCTTGCAATGAACTACAGCAACACTTGTGGCCTGACACAGAGACCCTAACTAACTAACTACAGGCTCAGTCTCTAGGCGCCAACACTGTGGTGAGGTGCGTGCACGATCTTACCGACCCCGGTCTGCTCTGCCTCCGCTGGTGACTCTGAACCAAACAAAGCCTCTCCAACAAACATGTGGTCCCGCAGTGTATGTAGCTTTGCTCCTCAGCATTCCTGAAAGCAATCCTCGTTCCTCTGGTCAGGATCAGGGTCTTGGATATGATCAGCTTCACTTAGCTGCCGCTCTGGTGCCCTATTAGAGGAGAGAGTACCAAGGTGTAGGAATTGCCAAATGGTATGGTGCGGCCTAAAATGTCCATTTATGTGTGTTACGGTGCTCCTACCTGGAAATGGCTGGACCCCAAGTGTTTGCTCCGAAGCAAACAAATCGGGGGAATAGTTGAGGGACAAAAGAATAACTTGAGTCCAGACCTTAAGATGCAGTTGAAAAGCAGCTTTTCTCTGGTAAACTTTCATCAGACACAATCTTCCAACTTTGTCTTGGTCCCAGCAAACTCTGGCAGGCAAACTCGCCTCAGCTACATCTGTTGCTCTCTGGCTCTGCTGCAGTGACAAGCTGACTGTATGACTTTGCTTCTTCATTATGCTGCACAACACTTGGTAGTCTGACTCTAGGTTTGGCCAGGGAACACTGCTCCTGTTTGCTGAGGCTTCAAGCTTTGGCCTCCATGTCCAGCAGAGCTGACGGTACTCCGGCATGGCTTGGGTACGTCCAGCAGAGACGTGCCCAGCACAACCTCCCTTGGCAGGGGGTAAGCCGGAACTCACTAACTCTGGTCCCCACCCTTCCTGCAGGAAGTGGTACTCGCCCACTTCTCCCCAGGTGGGGTTAGAATGGAATGGAAAGCTCCATTCCACCTAACTCTAGCTCTGACATATTTTCTGCCACCTGCTGGTGAACCAGGCACAATACATTTGAACATAACAATTACATTAGAAATAGAAATGCACAGTGTAGTGGACCTGAAATACACAAGATGACATTATATTAGCCCATTAGAGACAGTAGCGGGGTGAAGAAGTTGTAATGCCACTCTGGGGCAGATGCTCTCACACCTGGATGCCCTCTAAGATGGCTGCTCCCTTTCTATTCCTCCCCTGACTCTGTGTAACTCCACCTCTCATGAATATGGAAATATACGCAGTCTGTAGCTGTGATAGGAAACAGCGGCATCTTGTGGCCAAACAGCAGAATGTCCGTCCAGATCATTTCATTTAATCTACACAAGCAGTGTTCAGACAAGGAGAGCTGTTTCCCCATCTCTCACCCTCATCTCCTCCTGCGTCACAGTCATTAGTGTCCCCTCATCTCCTCCTGTGTCACAGTCATTAGTGTCCCCTCATCTCCTCCTGTGTCACAGTCATTAGTGTCCCCTCATCTCCTCCTGTGTCACAGTCATTAGTGTCCCCTCATCTCCTCCTGTGTCACAGCCATTAGTGTCCCCTCATCTCCTCCTGTGTCACAGTCATTAGTGTCCCCTCATCTCCACGTGTGTCACAGCCATTAGTGTCCCCTCATCTCCTCCTGCGTCACAGTCATTAGTGTCCCCTCATCTCCTCCTGTGTCACAGTCATTAGTGTCCCCTCATCTCCTCCTGTGTCACAGCCATTAGTGTCCCCTCATCTCCTCCTGTGTCACAGTCATTAGTGTCCCCTCATCTCCTCCTGTGTCACAGCCATTAGTGTCCCCTCATCTCCTCCTGTGTCACAGTCATTAGTGTCCCCTCATCTCCTCCTGCGTCACAGTCATTAGTGTCCCCTCATCTCCTCCTGTGTCACAGTCATTAGTGTCCCCTCATCTCTTCCTGTGTCACAGTCATTAGTGTCCCCTCATCTCTTCCTGTGTCACAGTCATTAGTGTCCCCTCATCTCCTCCTATGTCACAGTTATTAGTGTCCCCTCATCTCCTCCTGTGTCACAGTCATTAGTGTCCCCTCATCTCCTCCTGTGTCACAGTCATTAGTGTCCCCTCATCTCCTCCTGTGTCACAGTCATTAGTGTCCCCTCATCTCCTCCTGCGTCACAGCTATTAGTGTCCCCTCATCTCCTCCTATGTCACAGTCATTATTGTCCCCTCATCTCCTGCTGTGTCACAGTTATTATTGTCCCCTCATCTCCTGCTGTGTCACAGTCATTAGTGTCCCCTCATCTCCATGTGTGTCACAGTCATTAGTGTCCCCTCATCTCCTCCTGTGTCACAGTCATTAGTGTCCCCTCATCTCCATGTGTGTCACAGTCATAAGTGTCCCCCATTTTTGTGGTAATTTGTGTCCCATTCGATTCCAGATCCAGAACTTGAGGGTCAGTGCGGTCGCTATAAATCTCAGTGTTTCCGTGTGGAGGGAGGGTGTGAACTGGGACTTTGTCATCGTATCCTCTCAGGTAAGCAGAAGGTCCAGCAGGTGGGGTTCTTATAGATGGGGGCTGGTGTAGTTATTACGGTGTCACGGTGGCGGCCATGTTGTGAATGTGGCCCTGGTCTGAGAAGTCACGGCTCTTTCTTTTCAGAACTCCAATGTTACCTGCCCTAAACTCCATGAGTCTTCTTCTAATCAGACCCCCAGTGAAAAGACAGAAACCATTACCAACCAGGTAAGGTCTGATGGTGCTCTGCATGATGTCACTGAGTGGGGGAGGGGACATGGGGTGGTGATGTCACTGGGTGGACATGACATAACATGCAGATGTCTCAGGGTGGGAGTGTCATATAATAATGATGTCATGGGGTGATGATGTCATAGAATATAGGATTAATCTGCTCTTGGTGCTCCCGGTTCACAGACATGGTCCTGTATTCTGGACGCTTCTGGTGAAATAAGTATAAACATCACCGGACTTCTGAGGCCGACAAACACATGGAAGGTAACGCACCATCATGAGTCTACATACATGTTCTTCATCATGAGTCTACATACATGTTCTTCATCATGAGTCTACATACATGTTCTTCATCATGAGTCGTACATACATGTTCTTCATCATGAGTCGTACATACATGTTCTTCATCATGAGTCATACATACATGTTCTTCATCATGAGTCATACGTACATGTTCTTCATCATGAGTCATACGTACATGTTCTTCATCATGAGTCATACGTACATGTTCTTCATCATGAGTCATACATACATGTTCTTCATCATGAGTCTACATACATGTTCTTCATCATGAGTCTACATACATGTTCTTCATCATGAGTCTACATACATGTTCTTCATCATGAGTCGTACATACATGTTCTTCATCATGAGTCGTACATACATGTTCTTCATCATGAGTCATACATACATGTTCTTCATCATGAGTCATACGTACATGTTCTTCATCATGAGTCATACGTACATGTTCTTCATCATGAGTCATACGTACATGTTCTTCATCATGAGTCATACGTACATGTTCTTCATCATGAGTCATACATACATGTTCTTCATCATGAGTCATACATACATGTTCTTCATCATGAGTCATACGTACATGTTCTTCATCATGAGTCATACGTACATGTTCTTCATCATGAGTCATACATACATGTTCTTCATCATGAGTCGTACGTACATGTTCTTCATCATGAGTCATACATACATGTTCTTCATCATGAGTCATACATACATGTTCTTCATCATGAGTCGTACATACATGTTCTTCATCATGAGTCATACATACATGTTCTTCATCATGAGTCGTACATACATGTTCTTCATCATGAGTCATACGTACATGTTCTTCATCATGAGTCATACATACATGTTCTTCATCATGAGTCATACATACATGTTCTTCATCATGAGTCATACGTACATGTTCTTCATCATGAGTCATACATACATGTTCTTCATCATGAGTCTACATACATGTTCTTCATCATGAGTCATACGTACATGTTCTTCATCATGAGTCATACGTACATTTTCTTCATCATGAGTCATACATACATGTTCTTCATCATGAGTCATACGTACATGTTCTTCATCATGAGTCATACATACATGTTCTTCATCATGAGTCATACATACATGTTCTTCATCATGAGTCATACATACATGTTCTTCATCATGAGTCATACATACATGTTCTTCATCATGAGTCATACATACATGTTCTTCATCATGAGTCATACATACATGTTCTTCATCATGAGTCGTACATACATGTTCTTCATCATGAGTCATACATACATGTTCTTCATCATGAGTCGTACATACATGTTCTTCATCATGAGTCATACGTACATGTTCTTCATCATGAGTCATACATACATGTTCTTCATCATGAGTCTACATACATGTTCTTCATCATGAGTCATACATACATGTTCTTCATCATGAGTCTACATACATGTTCTTCATCATGAGTCATACGTACATGTTCTTCATCATGAGTCATACGTACATTTTCTTCATCATGAGTCATACATACATGTTCTTCATCATGAGTCATACGTACATGTTCTTCATCATGAGTCATACATACATGTTCTTCATCATGAGTCATACATACATGTTCTTCATCATGAGTCATACATACATGTTCTTCATCATGAGTCATACATACATGTTCTTCATCATGAGTCGTACGTACATGTTCTTCATCATGAGTCGTACGTACATGTTCTTCATCATGAGTCGTACGTACATGTTCTTCATCATGAGTCATACATACATGTTCTTCATCATGAGTCCTACATACATGTTCTTCATCATGAGTCCTACATACATGTTCTTCATCATGAGTCGTACGTACATGTTCTTCATCATTAGTCATACATACATGTTCTTTAACATGAGTCATACATACATGTTCTTCATCATGAGTCATACATACATGTTCTTCATCATGAGTCATACGTACATGTTCTTTAACATGAGTCATACATACATGTTCTTCATCATGAGTCATACATACATGTTCTTCATCATGAGTCATACATACATGTTCTTCATCATGAGTCATACGTACATGTTCTTCATCATGAGTCATACATACATGTTCTTCATCATGAGTCATACATACATGTTCTTCATCATGAGTCATATGTACATGTTCTTCATAAAGATCTGTTGTCTTCTACTCCAGGTCTTATATATGTGTCATGTACTAGGCCCCCACGCCTGTCTTTTCTGTTGGAGGGTGACTGTGCTTGTTTTCTTCGTTGCCGGCAGTGGCGTACTTCCAATAGAGGCAGACCAAACAGCAGCTAAAGGGCCTGTGGGGAAAAGGGGCCGACAGTGGAGAATAGGCCCCGCCCCCTAATTACTCATTACTGTCCAGCTCCAGGATATTACATCTAGTAAACACACGGCGTCGTCACAGGTCCTGTAATCTAGTAAAGGTACTGCACACGACATCGTCACAGGTCCTGTAATCTAGTAAAGGTACTGCACACGGCATCGTCACAGGTCCTGTAATCTAGTAAAGGTACTGCACAAGACATCGTCACAGGTCCTGTGCATCTAGTAAAGGTACTGCACATGGCATCGTCACAGGTCCTGTAGATCTAGTAAAGGTACTGCACACGGCATCGTCACAGGTCCTGTGCATCTAGTAAAGGTACTGCACACGACATCGTCACAGGTCCTGTACATCTAGTAAAGGTACTGCACACGGCATCGTCACAGGTCCTGTGCATCTAGTAAAGGTACTGCACACGACATCGTCACAGGTCCTGTAATCTAGTAAAGGTACTGCACATGACATCGTCACAGGTCCTGTAATCTAGTAAAGGTAGTGCACATGACATCGTCACAGGTCCTGTACATCTAGTAAAGGAACTGCACACGACATCGTCACAGGTCCTGTGCATCTAGTAAAGGTACTGCACACGGCAACGTCACAGGTCCTGTGCATCTAGTAAAGGAACTGCACACGGCATCGTCACAGGTCCTGTAATCTAGTAAAGGTACTGCACACGACATCGTCACAGGTCCTGTAATCTAGTAAAGGTACTGCACACGGCATCGTCACAGGTCCTGTACATCTAGTAAAGGTACTGCACACGGCATCGCCACAGGTCCTGTAATCTAGTAAAGGTACTGCACACGGCATCGTCACAGGTCCTGTACATCTAGTAAAGGAACTGCACACGGCATCGTCACAGGTCTTGTAATCTAGTAAAGGTACTGCACACAGCATCATCACAGGTCCTGTACATCTAGTAAAGGTACTGCACACGGCATCGTCACAGGTCCTGTACATCTAGTAAAGGTACTGCACACGGCATCATCACAGGTCCTGTACATCTAGTAAAGGTACTGCACACAGCATTGTCACAGGTCCTGTAATCTAGTAAAGGTACTGCACACAGCATCGTCACAGGTCCTGTGCATCTAGTAAAGGTACTGCACACGGCATCGTCACAGGTCCTGCGCATCTAGTAAAGGAACTGCACACGGCATCGTCACAGGTCCTGTAATCTAGTAAAGGAACTGCACACGGCATCGTCACAGGTCCTGTACATATAGTAAAGGAACTGCACACGGCATCGTCACAGGTCCTGTAATCTAGTAAAGGTACTGCACACGGCATCGTCACAGGTCCTGTACATCTAGTAAAGGTACTGCACATGACATCGTCACAGGTCCTGTGCATCTAGTAAAGGAACTGCACACGACATCGTCACAGGTCCTGTGCATCTAGTAAAGGAACTGCACACGGCATCATCACAGGTCCTGTAATCTAGTAAAGGTACTGCACACGGCATCGTCACAGGTCCTGTACATATAGTAAAAGAGCTGCACACGGCATCATCACAGGTCCTGTACATCTAGTAAAGGTACTGCACACAGCATCGTCACAGGTCCTGTAATCTAGTAAAGGTACTGCACACAGCATCATCACAGGTCCTGTAATCTAGTAAAGGTACTGCACACGGCATTGTCACAGGTCCTGTAATCTAGTAAAGGTACTGCACACGGCATCATCACAGGTCCTGTACATCTAGTAAAGGAACTGCACAGAGCATCATCACAGGTCCTGTATATCTAGTAAAGGAACTGCACAGAGCATCATCACAGGTCCTGTACATCTAGTAAAGGAACTGCACAGAGCATCATCACAGGTCCTGTACATCTAGTAAAGGAACTGCACAGAGCATCATCACAGGTCCTGTACATCTAGTAAAGGAACTGCACAGAGCATCATCACAGGTCCTGTACATCTAGTAAAGGAACTGCACAGAGCATCATCACAGGTCCTGTACATCTAGTAAAGGAACTGCACAGAGCATCATCACAGGTCCTGTACATCTAGTAAAGGAACTGCACAGAGCATCATCACAGGTCCTGTACATCTAGTAAAGGAACTGCACAGAGCATCATCACAGGTCCTGTACATCTAGTAAAGGAACTGCACAGAGCATCATCACAGGTCCTGTACATCTAGTAAAGGAACTGCACAGAGCATCATCACAGGTCCTGTACATCTAGTAAAGGAACTGCACAGAGCATCATCACAGGTCCTGTACATCTAGTAAAGGAACTGCACAGAGCATCATCACAGGTCCTGTACATCTAGTAAAGGAACTGCACAGGCATCATCACAGGTCCTGTATCTAGTAAGGTACTGCACGGCATCATCACAGGTCCTGTACATCTAGTAAAGGACTGCACATAGCATCGTCACAGGTCCTGTACATCTAGTAAAGGTACTGCACAGTGCATTGTCACAGGTCCTGTACATCTAGTAAAGGTACTGCACACGGCATCATCACAGGTCCTGTACATCTAGTAAAGGTACTGCACACGGCATCATCACAGGTCCTGTAATCTAGTAAAGGTACTGCACACGGCATCGTCACAGGTCCTGTAATCTAGTAAAGGTACTGCACACGGCATTGTCACAGGTCCTGTAATCTAGTAAAGGTACTGCACACGGCATTGTCACAGGTCCTGTACATCAAGTAAAGGAACTGCACACGGCATCATACCTGCACACGTACCTCGTACCTCACATATCAGTAAATGCTGTATATACTGTATATCTGTACACACTGCCTCTATTATACCTCATACCTCACATATCAGTACACTGCTGTATATAATATATATCTGTACACTACATCTATTATACCTCGTACCTCATATCAGTACACTGCTATATATACTATATATCTGTACACACTGCATCTATTATACCTCATACCTTACATATCAGTACACTGCTGTATATACTATATATCTGTACACACTGCATCTATTATACCTCATACCTTACATATCAGTACACTGCTGTATATACTATATACCTGTACACACTGCATCTATTATACCTCATACCTTACATATCAGTACATTGCTGTATATACTATATATCTGTACACACTGCATCTATTATACCTCATACCTCACATATCAGTACACTGCTGTATATACTATATATCTGTACACACTGCATCTATTATACCTCATACCTCACATATCAGTACACTGCTGTATATACTATATATCTGTACACACTGCATCTATTATACCTCATACCTCACATATCAGTACACTGCTGTATATACTATATATCTATACACACTGCATCTATTATACCTCATACCTCACATATCAGTACACTGCTGTATATACTATATATCTGTACACACTGCATCTATTATACCTCATACTTCACATATCAGTACACTGCTGTATATACTATATATCTGTACACACTGTATCTATTATACCTCATACCTCACATATCAGTACACTGCTGTATATACTATATATCTGTACACTGCATCTATTATACCTCATACCTCACATACCAGTACACTGCTGTATATACTGTATATCTGTACACACTGCATCTATTATACCTCCTACCTCACATATCAGTACACTGCTGTATATACTATATATCTGTACACACTGCACCTATTATACCTGGTACCTCATATATCAGTACACTGCTGTATATACTATATATCTGTACACACTGCATCTATTATACCTCGTACCTCACATATCAGTACACTGCTGTATATACTATATATCTGTACACACTGCATCTATTATACCTCATACCTCACATATCAGTACACTGCTATATATACTATATATCTGTACACACTGCACCTATTATACCTTGTACCTCACATATCAGTACACTGCTGTATATACAATATATCTGTACACACTGCATCTATTATACCTCGTACCTCACATATCAGTACACTGCTGTATATACTATATATCTGTACACACTGCATCTATTATACCTCATACCTCACATATCAGTACACTGCTGTATATACTATATATCTGTACACACTGCATCTATTATACCTCGTACCTCACATATCAGTACACTGCTGTATATACTATATATCTATACCCACTGCATCTATTATACCTCGTACCTCACATATCAGTACACTGCTGTATATACTATATATCTATACCCACTGCATCTATTATACCTCGCACCTCACATATCAGTACACTGCTGTATATACTATATATCTGTACACACTGCACCTATTATACCTCGCACCTCACATATCAGTACACTGCTGTATATACTATATATCTGTACACACTGCACCTATTATACCTCATACCTCACATATCAGTACACTGCTGTATATACTATATATCTGTACACACTGCATCTATTATACCTCATACCTCACATATCAGTACACTGCTGTATATACTATATATCTGTACACACTGCATCTATTATACCTCGTACCTCACATATCAGTACACTGCTGTATATACTATATATCTGTACACACTGCATCTATTATACCTCATACCTCACATATCAGTACACTGCTGTATATACTATATATCTGTACACTACATCTATTATACCTCATACCTCACATATCAGTACACTGCTGTATATACTATATATCTGTACACACTGCATCTATTATACCTCATACCTCACATATCAGTACACTGCTGTATATACTATATATCTGTACACACTGCATCTATTATACCTCATACCTCACATATCAGTACACTGCTGTATATACTATATATCTGTACACACTGCATCTATTATACCTCGTACCTCACATATCAGTACACTGCTGTATTTACTATATATCTGTACACACTGCATCTATTATACCTCGTACCTCACATATCAGTACACTGCTGTATATACTATATATCTGTACACTACATCTATTATACCTCATACCTCACATATCAGTACACTGCTGTATATACTATATATCTGTACAGACAGCATCTATTATACCCCATACCTCACATATCAGTACACTGCTGTATGTACTATATATCTGTACACACTGCATCTATTATACCTCGTACCTCACATATCAGTACACTGCTGTATATACTATATATCTGTACACACTGCGTCTATTATACCTCATACCTCACATATCAGTACACTGCTGTATATACTATATACCTGTACACACTGCATCTATTATACCTCATACCTCACATATCAGTACACTGCTGTATATACTATATATCTGTACACACTGCATCTATTATACCTCGTACCTCACATATCAGTACACTGCTGTATATACTATATATCTGTACACACTGCATCTATTATACCTCGTACCTCACATATCAGTACACTGCTGTATATACTATATATCTGTACACACTGCATCTATTATACCTCGTACCTCACATATCAGTACACTGCTGTATATACTATATATCTGTACACAGTGCATCTATTATACCTCGTACCTCACATATCAGTACACTGCTGTATATACTATATATCTGTACACACTGCATCTATTATACCTCATACCTCACATATCAGTACACTGCTGTATATACTATATATCTGTACACACTGCATCTATTATTCCTCCTACCTCACATATCAGTACACTGCTGTATATACTATATATCTGTACACTACATCTATTATACCTCATACCTCACATATCAGTACATTGCTGTATATACTATATATCTGTACACACTGCATCTATTATTCCTCCTATGGGCGAGCACCATTGTATTTGTCTCTGTTGCATGCAGAATGTAGTGCTCACGTCTTGCCTCCTGCTGAGTGTCTGCCGTCTGCCGTAATGAGACGGAGCTGGTAACCTAGTTTGTGCCTTCTAGGTCGCGAGCTCGGTGAATGTGCGCAGTGCAGTGACCATCCAATACAATCAGCTCCGTTATCACAGCGACACGGGGAACATGTATCATACTGCACAGGTATAGTATTTATCAGATACTAATGCAACCAGGGCCGGATTAGAGGGAGGGCACACGGGGCGCACGCCTGCAGCCTCCACCACACTTCATCCCGCCCTGCGCAGTGCCTCTGCTGTGATTAGAATGTATAATAATCAGGAGGCGCTGATGTGCAGAACGGCCATTACATCTCCACCATCTGTATGTTCTCTTCTTCTATGATCTCCAGGTGGTGACAGAAGTAGAGCTCCTTGTGCTCCCAGATTACACAGTCTACTTGGTGGCGGGCACGGTCGGAGGGATAATAATGATGGTACTCATCTCGATCCTGCTCTATAAGGTGCGGGGGTCATACATAGTCCATATATGTGTTTTGTATAACAATCATGAGGATCAAAGAAGTAAAGAATGTTCTAGAATGTTCAAGGGGGTGGTCTATGGCATGGGCGTAGGAAGCCCCAAAAATCTGGGGGGGACAGCACTTATGGGGCCCCTGTGTCCCCGCCCACTCTCAAGCCACACCCACAATGGAAGCGCTCATCTCCCTGTGCCCCGCCACCGCCGCACACATTGCGCTGCCGCTGGGGGGGATTTTTGCATACCCGCCCGCCCCCCCATTATTTCCTGTGCGGTCTACGGTGTAATGAATGGTAGTGGTGCGGTCTATGGTGTATTATAAGAGGGTGGTGCTGTCTATGGTGAATTATATGAGAGTGGTGCGTTCTGTGGTGTATTATAGGAGAGTGGTGCGGTCTATGGTGTATTATATGAGAGTGGTGCGTTCTATGATGTATTATAGGAGAGTGGTGCGGTCTATGGTGTATTATAGGAGAGTGGTGCGGTCTATGGTGTATTATAAGAGGGTGGTGCGGTCTATGGTGTATTATAAGAGGGTGGTGCTGTCTATGGTGAATTATATGAGAGTGGTGCGGTCTATGGTGTATTATATGAGAGTGGTGCGGTCTATGGTGTATTATATGAGGGTGGTGCGGTCTATGGTGTATTATAAGAGGGTGGTGCGGTCTATGGTGTATTATAAGAGGGTGGTGCGGTCTATGGTGTATTATAAGAGGGTGGTGCGGTCTATGGTGTATTATAAGAGGGTGGTGCGGTCTATGGTGTATTATGTGAGAGTGGTGCTGTCTATGGTGTATTATAGGAGAGTGGTGCGGTCTATGGTGTATTATAAGAGGGTGGTGCGGTCTATGGTGTATTATGTGAGAGTGGTGCGTTCTGTGGTGTATTATAGGAGAGTGGTGCTGTCTATGGTGTATTATAAGAGGGTGGTGCGGTCTATGGTGTATTATAGGAGAGTGGTGCCGTCTATGGTGTATTATATGAGAGTGGTGCGGTCTATGGTGTATTATGTGAGAGTGGTGCTGTCTATGGTGTATTATATGAGAGTGGTGCGGTCTATGGTGTATTATAGGAGAGTGGTGCGGTCTATGGTGTATTATGTGAGAGTGGTGCTGTCTATGGTGTATTATATGAGAGTGGTGCCGTCTATGGTGTATTATATGAGAGTGGTGCGGTCTATGGTGTATTATAGGAGAGTGGTGCTGTCTATGGTGTATTATAGGAGAGTGGTGCGGTCTATGGTGTATTATATGAGAGTGGTGCGGTCTATGGTGTATTATAGGAGAGTGGTGCGGTCTATAGTGTATTATATGAGAGTGGGGCTGTCTATGGTGTATTATAGGAGAGTGGTGCTGTCTATGGTGTATTATAGGAGGGTGGTGCGGTCTATGGTGTATTATAGGAGAGTGGTGCGGTCTATGGTGTATTATAGGAGAGTGGTGCGGTCTATGGTGTATTATATGAGAGTGGTGCGGTCTATGGTGTATTATAGGAGAGTGGTGCTGTCTATGGTGTATTATATGAGAGTGGTGCGGTCTATGGTGTATTATAGGAGAGTGGTGCTGTCTATGGTGTATTATATGAGAGTGGTGCAGTCTATGGTGTATTATAGGAGAGTGGTGCTGTCTATGGTGTATTATATGAGAGTGGTGCAGTCTATGGTGTATTATAGGAGAGTGGTGCTGTCTATGATGTATTATAGGAGAGTGGTGCGGTCTATGGTGTATTATAGGAGAGTGGTGCTGTCTATGGTGTATTATATGAGAGTGGTGCGTTCTGTGGTGTATTATAGGAGAGTGGTGCGATCTATGGTGTATTATAGGAGAGTGGTGCGGTCTATGGTGTATTATAGGAGAGTGGTGCTGTCTATGGTGTATTATATGAGAGTGGTGCTGTCTATGGTGTATTATATGAGAGTGGTGCTGTCTATGGTGTATTATATGAGAGTGGTGCGGTCAATGGTGTATTATATGAGTGTGGTGCTGTCTATGGTGTATTATATGAGAGTGGTGCTGTCTATGGTGTATTATATGAGAGTGGTGCGGTCAATGGTGTATTATATGAGTGTGGTGCTGTCTATGGTTTATTATATGAGAGTGGTGCTGTCTATGGTGTATTATAGGAGAGTGGTGCACTGTACTGTGTATGGGCTGTACGATGTACTGTACAAGGGATGGTGTTATTATAGGGCGGTGCAGTGTGTTATATGACCCATATCAGGGTGTACGATGTACTATACAAGGGATGGTGTTATTATAGGAGTGCAGTGTATTATATGACCCATATCAGGTGTATGGTGTACTATACATAGGATGGTGTATTATAGGGTGGTGCAGTGTACTATGTGACCCATATCAGGGCTGTACGATGTACTGTACAAGGGATGGTGTTATTATAGGGCGGTGCAGTGTGTTATATGACCCATATCAGGGTGTACGATGTACTATACAAGGGATGGTGTTATTATAGGGCGGTGCAGTGTATTATATGACCCATATCAGGGTGTACGATGTACTATACAAGGGATGGTGTTATTATAGGGCGGTGCAGTGTATTATATGACCCATATCAGGGTGTACGATGTACTGTGCATGGGATGGTGTTATTATAGGGCGGTGCAGTGTATTATATGACCCATATCAGGGTGTACGATGTACTATACATGGGATGGTGTTATTATAGGGCGGTGCAGTGTATTAATGACCCATATCGGGCTGTACGATGTACTATACAAGGGATGGTGTTATTATGGGGCGGTGCAGTGTATTATATGACTCATATCGGGCTGTACGATGTACTGTACAAGGGATGGTGTTATTATAGGATAGTGCAGTGTATTATATGACCCATATCGGGCTGTATGATGTACTATACAAGGGATGGTGTTATCATAGGGCGGTGCAGTGTATTAATGACCCATATCGGGCTGTACGATGTACTATACAAGGGATGGTGTTATTATAGGGCGGTGCAGTGTATTATATGACCCATATCAGAGTGTACGATGTACTATACAAGGGATGGTGTTATTATAGGACGGTGCAGTGTATTATATGACCCATATCAGGGTGTACGATGTACTATACAAGGGATGGTGTTATTATAGGGCGGTGCAGTGTATTATATGACCCATATCAGGGTGTACGATGTACTATACATGGGATGGTGTTATTATAGGGCAGTGCAGTGTATTATATGACCCATATCAGAGTGTACGATGTACTATACATGGGATGGTGTTATTATAGGATAGTGCAGTGTATTATATGACCCATATCAGGGTGTACGATGTACTGTACAAGGGATGGTGTTATTATGGGGCGGTGCAGTGTAATATATGACCCATATCAGGGTGTACGATGTACTGTACAAGGGATGGTGTTATTATAGGGCGGTGCAGTGTATTATATGACTCATATCAGGGTGTACGATGTACTGTACAAGGTATGGTGTTATTATAGGGCGGTGCAGTGTATTATATGACCCATAACAGTGTGTACGATGTACTGTACAAGGTATGGTGTTATTATGGGGCGGTGCAGTGTATTATATGACCCATATCAGAGTGTACGATGTACTATACATGGGATGGTGTTATCATAGGATAGTGCAGTGTATTATATGACCCATATCAGAGTGTACGATGTACTATACAAGGGATGGTGTTATTATAGGATAGTGCAGTGTATTATATGACCCATAACAGTGTGTACGATGTACTGTACAAGGGATGGTGTTATTATAGGGCGGTGCAGTGTATTATATGACCCGTATCAGGGTGTACGATGTACTGTACAAGGGATGGTGTTATTATGGGGCGGTGCAGTATATTATATGATCCGTTTCAGGCTGTACGATGTACTATACATGGGATGGTGTTATTATAGGATAGTGCAGTGTATTATATGACCCATATCAGGGTGTACGATGTACTATACAAGGGATGGTGTTATTATAGGGCGGTGCAGTGTATTATATGACCCGTATCAGGGTGTACGATGTACTATACAAGGGATGGTGTTATTATAGGGCGGTGCAGTGTATTATATGACCCATATCAGGGTGTACGATGTACTATACAAGGGATGGTGTTATTATGGGGCGGTACAGTGTATTATATGACCCATATCAGGGTGTACGATGTACTATACAAGGGATGGTGTTATTATAGGGTGGTTCCGTATATGGTGTATTTTATGACATTATATGTGCAGTATATGATGTAATTTTTTTGCCCCTTATCACCTGTTAGTGCGGTTTTTTCAAGAGGTACAAGGACCGGATGATGGAGGACGTTCCATCCAGTGACACCCAACAGCTCACATCTCCAAAGGAAGAGAATACTGAAGTCGCTGCTCATCTGATGGAGCCACAGGAGCCACTGACCTCCAAGGGTTAATGAGTGTTTATATAGAATGAGCCCCTCACCATCTCAGATGTGCCCATTAATGGCAGCCAATAATAGTTCTCACGTGGCGAGAGGAAAGGGCACGCTAGACTACTGACGTTACAACCTAAGACCCCTTCCATCTGTGGGATCTAGAACCCCCTTATGCATGAGATACGCGGCCGCTCTCTGCTACTACAAGTCACCCTGATGGTTCCTGGAGCTTCTGGACTGCGAACATGAAACTCTCAGCCGCTCAATAGTCAGGAGGGTAACGCCCCCAGAGCGCAGAATTCATCGCTCCGTTGTTCGTCTCCAGTTTTACACTGTTGTATTATTGCTTTCTATATTCTTTTACTAATTAAATCAAGAATCTGAAGTCTTCTCCTTTTATTTTCTGATTGTAGAATTACAATTATTCTATGTTACATACATGATTATGGGGGCAGCCATCGGGAATGAGCTTCTGATTTGAGTTGTGAACGGTAGGTGCAGAGATTTACAGAAGACACATTGATAAAATAAGTCAGAAAACAATTCACTAACCTTTATAAGAGTGTGCTGTGATCATGCTCTGGGACCCGTCGAGAGGTGACTTTGAACAATCACTATCACACATCACATCTATAGGATATAGTAGTGAGCATGCTCTGTAACCTGCCGAGAGGTCACTGCAGGGAGTGGAGGGGTGAACAATCACTATCACACATCACATCTATAGGATATAATAGTGAGCATGCTCTGTAACCTGTCGAGAGGTCACTGTAGGGAGTGGAGGGGTGAACAATCACTATCACACATTGACATCTATAGAATATAGTAGTGAGCATGCTCTGTAACCTGCCGAGAGGTCACTGCAGGGAGTGGAGGGGTGAACAATCACTATGACGCATCACATCTATAGGATATAGTAGTGAGCATGCTCTGTAACCTGTCGAGAGGTCACTGCAGAGAGTGGAGGGGTGAACAATCACTATCACACATTGACATCTATAGGATATAGTAGTGAGCATGCTCTGTAACCTGCCGGGAGTCACTGTGCCGAGAGTGGAGGGGTGAACAATCACTATCACACATCACATCTATAGGATATAGTAGTGAGCACGCTCTGTAACCTGTCGAGAGGTCACTGCAGAGAGTGGAGGGGTGAACAATCACTATCACACATCACATCCATAGGATATAGTAGTGAGCACGCTCTGTAACCTGCCGAGAGGTCACTGCAGGGAGTGGAGGGGTGAACAATCACTATCACACATCACATCTATAGTATATAGTAGTGAGCATGCTCTGTAACCTGTCGAGAGTCACTGTGCAGAGAGTGGAGGGGTGAACAATCACTATCAGACATCACATCTATAGGATATAGTAGTGAGCATGCTCTGTAACCTGTCGAGAGGTCACTGCAGGGAGTGGAGGGGTGAACAACCACTATCACACATCACATCTATAGGATATAGTAGTGAGCATGCTCTGTAACCTGCCGAGAGTCACTGTGCCGAGAGTGGAGGGGTGAACAATCACTATCACACATCACATCTATAGGATATAGTAGTGAGCATGCTCTGTAACCTGTCGAGGGGTGGCTGTGCAGAGAGTGGAGGGGTGAACAACCACTATGACGCATCACATCTATAGGATATAGTAGTAAGCACGCTCTGTAACCTGCCGAGAGGTCACTGCAGGGAGTGGAGGGGTGAACAATCACTATCACACATCACATCTATAGGATATAGTAGTGAACATGCTCTGTAACCTGTCGAGAGGTCACTGTAGGGAGTGGAGGGGTGAACAATCACTATCACACATTGACATCTATAGGATATGGTAGTGAGCATGCTCTGTAACCTGCCGAGAGTCACTGTGCAGAGAGTGGAGGGGTGAACAATCACTATCACACATCACATCTATAGGATATAGTAGTGAGCATGCTCTGTAACCTGTCGAGAGGTCACTGCAGGGAGTGGAGGGGTGAACAATCACTATCACACATCACATCTATAGGACATAGTAGTGAGCATGCTCTGTAACCTGCCGAGAGGTCACTGCAGGGAGTGGAGGGGTGAACAACCACTATCACACATCACATCTATAGGATATAGTAGTGAGCACGCTCTGTAACCTGTCGAGAGGTCACTGTAGGGAGTGGAGGGGTGAACAATCCTTATCACACATTGACATCTATAGGATATAGTAGTGAGCATGCTCTGTAACCTGCCGAGAGGTCACTGTAGGGAGTGGAGGGGTGAACAATCACTATCACACATCACATCTATAGGATATAGTAGTGAGCATGCTCTGTAACCTGCCGAGAGTCACTGTGCAGGGAGTGGAGGGGTGAACAATCACTATCACACATTGACATCTATAGGATATAGTAGTGAGCATGCTCTGTAACCTGCCGAGAGTCACTGTGCAGAGAGTGGAGGGGTGAACAATCACTATCACACATCACATCTATAGGATATAGTAGTGAGCACGCTCTGTAACCTGTCGAGAGGTCACTGCAGGGAGTGGAGGGGTGAACAATCACTATGACGCATCACATCTATAGGATATAGTAGTGAGCATGCTCTGTAACCTGTCGAGAGGTCACTGCAGAGAGTGGAGGGGTGAACAATCACTATCACACATTGACATCTATAGGATATAGTAGTGAGCACGCTCTGTAACCTGTCGAGAGGTCACTGCAGGGAGTGGAGGGGTGAACAATCACTATCACACATCACATCTATAGGATATAGTAGTGAGCATGCTCTGTAACCTGTCGAGAGGTCACTGCAGGGAGTGGAGGGGTGAACAATCACTATCACACATTGACATCTATAGGATATAGTAGTGAGCATGCTCTGTAACCTGTCGAGAGGTCCCTGTAGGGAGTGGAGGGGTGAACAACCACTATCGCACATCACATCTATAGGATATAGTAGTGAGCATGCTCTGTAACCTGTCGAGAGGTCACTGCAGGGAGTGGAGGGGTGAACAATCACTATCACACATCGCATCTATAGTATATAGTAGTGAGCATGCTCTGTAACCTGTCGAGAGGTCCCTGTAGGGAGTGGAGGGGTGAACAATCACTATCACACATCTCATCTATAGGATATAGTAGTGAGCATGCTCTGTAACTTGTAGAGAGGTCACTGCAGGGAGTGGAGGGGTGAACAATCACTATCACACATTGACATCTATAGGATATAGTAGTGAGCATGCTCTGTAAGCTGTCGAGAGGTCACTGCAGGGAGTGGAGGGGTGAACAATCACTATCACACATCACATCTATAGGATATAGTAGTGAGCATGCTCTGTAACCTGCCGGGAGTCACTGTGCCGAGAGTGGAGGGGTGAACAATCACGATCACACATCACATCTATAGGATATAGTAGTGAGCATGCTCTGTAACCTGCCGAGAGGTCACTGCAGGGAGTGGAGGGGTGAACAACCACTATCACACATCACATCTATAGGATATAGTAGTGAGCACGCTCTGTAACCTGTCGAGAGGTCACTGTAGGGAGTGGAGGGGTGAACAACCACTATCACACATCACATCTATAGGATATAGTAGTGAGCACGCTCTGTAACCTGTCGAGAGGTCACTGCAGGGAGTGGAGGGGTGAACAATCACTATCACACATTGACATCTATAGGATATAGTAGTGAGCATGCTCTGTAAGCTGTCGAGAGGTCACTGCAGGGAGTGGAGGGGTGAACAATCACTATCAGACATCACATCTATAGGATATAGTAGTGAGCATGCTCTGTAACCTGCCGAGAGGTCACTGCAGGGAGTGGAGGGGTGAACAATCACTATCACACATCACATCTATAGGATATAGTAGTGAGCATGCTCTGTAACCTGCCGAGAGGTCACTGCAGGGAGTGGAGGGGTGAACAATCACTATCACACATCGCATCTATAGTATATAGTAGTGAGCATGCTCTGTAACCTGTCGAGAGGTCCCTGTAGGGAGTGGAGGGGTGAACAATCACTATCACACATCTCATCTATAGGATATAGTAGTGAGCATGCTCTGTAACTTGTAGAGAGGTCACTGCAGGGAGTGGAGGGTGAACAATCACTATCACACATTGACATCTATAGGATATAGTAGTGAGCATGCTCTGTAAGCTGTCGAGAGGTCACTGCAGGGAGTGGAGGGGTGAACAATCACTATCACACATCACATCTATAGGATATAGTAGTGAGCATGCTCTGTAACCTGCCGGGAGTCACTGTGCCGAGAGTGGAGGGGTGAACAATCACGATCACACATCACATCTATAGGATATAGTAGTGAGCATGCTCTGTAAGCTGTCGAGAGGTCACTGCAGGGAGTGGAGGGGTGAACAATCACTATCACACATCACATCTATAGGATATAGTAGTGAGCATGCTCTGTAACTTGTAGAGAGGTCACTGCAGGGAGTGGAGGGGTGAACAATCACTATCACACATTGACATCTATAGGATATAGTAGTGAGCATGCTCTGTAAGCTGTCGAGAGGTCACTGCAGAGAGTGGAGGGGTGAACAATCACTATCACACATCACATCTATAGGATATAGTAGTGAGCATGCTCTGTAACCTGCCGGGAGTCACTGTGCCGAGAGTGGAGGGGTGAACAATCACGATCACACATCACATCTATAGGATATAGTAGTGAGCATGCTCTGTAAGCTGTCGAGAGGTCACTGCAGGGAGTGGAGGGGTGAACAACCACTATCACACATCACATCTATAGGATATAGTAGTGAGCACGCTCTGTAACCTGTCGAGAGGTCACTGCAGGGAGTGGAGGGGTGAACAACCACTATCACACATCACATCTATAGGATATAGTAGTGAGCACGCTCTGTAACCTGCCGAGAGTCACTATGCAGGTGCAGTGGCCGGGTTTGGGGTGGTCCCAACGCTATGCTGATTCCCCCAGACACCGTTGAGGTGTCACCACTAGGGTTGAGCGAACCCGAACTGTAAAGTTCGGGCTCGTACCGAACTTTAGGGTTTTTGGTACCCAAACATTTCCGTGAAAGTTTGGTTTCGGTGTTCGGCGATTTCTTGGCGCTTTTTGAAAGGCTGCAGGGCAGCCAATCAACAAACGTTGCACTTGTCTGCCTAAAGAAGCCATCACAGCCATGCCTACTAATGGCATGGCTGTGATTGGCCAAGAGCAGCATGTGACCTGGGCTCTATATAAGCTGGAGTCACGTAGCGCGGCACGTCACGTCAGCTCTTCTCAGTGTAGGGACAGGCTGCTGCTGCTGCTGCTGCTGTGAGGGAGAGATTAGGGAAGAAATCTGTGGAACTTGGTTTTGTTCAATCTTCATACTGCAGAGATTATTGAGGGCGCTATGCTACATTTTTGTACCCAGCCCGGAGCCCAGTGACACTGAAGAATAACTTTTAATCCATCTGCTAGTTCGGTGGGCGTCGGCGGCAATTTTTGCAACTGCATGTGAACTGCATGTGTGCCAGGGACATTACCTTAACTCTGTTCTGGAAGCTCAGTGGAGGACAAATTCCCTTTATGGCTGGTCAAGTACCCCTGCAGCCTGCAGTGCATACCTGGCCGTGAAAATTATTTAAGTACATTAGTCTGTCACATATTTTTGTGACCTAAAGCGATTTTTTATCTGTCTGCCACGGGCACTGCACATCTGACAGTCCAATAAAACCGCTAAATACTGCAGTTACCTTGCTGCTAAAAAAAAAAAAACACTTATTGTGCTAGATAGCAAATTTATGGGCGATGCTGCATTTCTGACTCCAATAAAACCGTAAGTTACTGCATTTACATTGCTGCTATAAAAAAACAGTTTTTGTGGTAGATCGCACATTCGCGGCCTACGCTGCATTTCTGACAGTCCGATTAAACCGTTAACTTCTGCTGTTACATTGTTGGTTGGAGAAATCTCATTTTTTGTGACAGTGAAGTCATTGTACTGAATTGCTCCGTTACTCTGTGGTGTGACCTAAAGACATGTATCCTGTTTATGACCCGGCCCTGCCTTACTGTTAGAGAACCGAATTGTTGACTATTGGCAGGTAAATTGTCACCGGAGATAAACCATCGGTTAGTTTGGTGGGTGAACGCAAATAATGAGGAAACCATCAAATAAGGGACGTGGCCCTGGTCGTGGTGGTGTTGGTGGGAGAGGACGTGGCCCTGGTCGTGGTGGTGGGAGAGGACGTGGCCCTGGTCGTGGTGGTGGGAGAGGACGTGGCCCTGGTCGTGGTGGTGGGAGAGGACGTGGCCCTGGTCGTGGTGGTGTTGGTGGGAGAGGACGTGGCCCTGGTCGTGGTGGTGTTGGTGGGAGAGGACGTGGCCCTGGTCGTGGTGGTGGGAGAGGACGTGGCCCTGGTCGTGGTGGTGTTGGTGGGAGAGGATGTGGCCCTGGTCGTGGTGGTGTTGGTGGGAGAGGACGTGGCCGTTCTGCGCCAGCTACAGCTCCAAGTGACACACCATCCCCGGATGCGAGTAGGCGACAGGGATATCCTACAAAGAGGATCGCAAAACAAAGCGTCTCATTTAGGCCATTCTAGCCGTACACTGGTTGGTTTATCCATATTACATACGTATTGTACGACTTTTTTAACTTTTCTCTTCTATATAAACTAATGATTTTTTTTTACCCGATTTTTAGCCGTCTTTTGCTCATTGCCTGAACTATTGCTTCTTTCACCATTATATGAACAACTTTTTGTTTATTTCCGGATGAACTGCGCCGTATAACGAACTAATACCTTCTATGAACTTTTCTATACGAATTTTCCATTAGGACGTCACCATCTATTTATGTACTGATTTTTTACCTATTGATTTTTTACATTTTTTACCTTCTTATCCTTTTTTTTTTATATATAAAATTATATTGGATAACATATAGAAAATAACTACTTTTACACAATATTTGGCCTGTGCAATACATACACACGTCCAGGGGCGTAGCTATAGGGGGTGCAGAGGTAGCAGTCGCTACCGGGCCCAGGAGCCTAAGGGGGCCCTTGTGCCGCATAAGAAGACACACAAAGCACTGAGGGAAGGGGGCCCAAGCTGAACTCTTGCACCAGGGCCCATGAGCCGTTAGCTACGCCCCTGCACACGTCCACCTATTAACCAGCCCTCTCTGCAGCCTCGGGTGATAGCGGCCTGTTCCACCCCATTCACTTTCTTTATATATTCCTAACGGGCTGTGGGGCAGTCCTGGCACAAGAGCGCCTAGGTCCGCTAGTTGTGTAGGGTCCATATTTAATAGGCGACAGAACCTGCAGCGTTATTTAGTAGGCCCGAATGCCGCTCTATGGATGGATTGGATAAGAACCCATTCATTTTAATGGGTTCACAAAAAATGCAGACAGCACACCGTGTGCAGTTCCGTAGCCCCACGAAAAAAATAGAACATGTCCTATTCTAGTCCGTTTTGCGGACATGGATAGTCATTGTTACAATGGATCCGCAAAAAAAACTTCACAGTACCTCTGGGCACCACACAGGGAGTGAAGGGGTGAAAAATCACCACGAAGAGATCGACAACTACGCGATCAAGTGGCTAAGGTGAGTTAATTTTTTTATTTTTAACCCCTTAATCCACATTTTACAAAGCATTCTGTATTGAGAATGCTATTATTTTCCCTTAGAACCATGATATAAGGGAAAATAATAGCAAAGATCGGGTCCCGTCTCTTAGCAATCATGCAGGAAAATTGCACTGCATCCGCACTTGCTTGCGGATGCTTGCGATTTTCCCGCAGCCCCATTCACTTCCATGGGGCCTGCGTTGCGTAAAAAAAGCACAATATAGAGCATGCTGCGATTTTCACGCAATAGAAAAAAACAAAAAACGGGAAAGTTGGAACATGAAGTTAAGCCCTTTTTTTCATAGTCCAGTTAGGTCCGTGGGTGCGCCGTGCTCAGGCAGTCTAGTGTCGTGTCGCATACGGCTGGTCAGAGTGTAGGTATGGTCCGGATGGGTCAGGTCAATTGGGGGGCACTAGGTGTCACCTAGATTCGCCAGGATTACTCCAAGTTATCACGCCCATAGGCACAGTATTACGGTATCTGTCACAACTATAGGCGCAAGATTACGAAGTCTGTCATGACTACAGGCACAATCTTTAAGTCCTTTCACGACTCAGGCATGAGGTCACGAAGTCGGTCACGACTACAGGCGCGATGCGTTAGTCCCGTCATGACTACAGGCGCGAGATTAAGAAGTCTGTCGCGACTACAAGAGCGAGCTTACGAAGTCAGTCACGACTACAGGCACGAGGTTACGAAGTCTGTCATGACTACAGACGCGAGGTTACGAAGTCTGTCATGACTACAGGAGCAAGCTTACGAAGTCAGTCACGACTACAGGCACGAGGTTACGAAGTCTGTCATGACTACAGACGCGAGGTTACGAAGTCTGTCATGACTACAGGAGCGAGCTTACGAAGTCAGTCACGACTACAGGAGCGAGCTTACGAAGTCAGTCACGACTACAGGCACGAGGTTACGAAGTCTGTCATGACTAAAGACGTGAGATTACGAAGTCAGTCAAGATTACAGGCACAGTCATAGGCACGGTGTTACTGGGTTGACCATGACTAACAGGCACTGGATTGCGACAGTTCGGTCACATCTGTCACTAGTAATTGGTGCAGGATATAGGCATGTTACTGAACAGTGACATCACATTTACAGGCACGGTTTGGAAGCTTGTCACGTCATAAGCACTAGGCGGCATGAGTACAGGTGTCTATACTAGGGGGGCTGTTTTTGTAAGTTATATTGTCATCTTTCTTGTTTTAGTTGCACAATGTCTCATAACGCGGACATCAAGGGCACGTATTCATTTCATGAAGGAGTGGATCGACAGTCTGTACGGACCACCGTTCCTTCGATAAGATCCTGGACCATCCCCAAGCTGAGGGCGGAATTACTGAAGAGAGGAATTCCTTTCCCAGAGACAGCTAGGAAAGGGGAACTTTACTGCCTACTCTCTTCAGAGTCAGCAGGTCCTGGTCAGGACGTAGTGTCCATGGACACGATACAGAATTCCTTGACTTAGCTGCATGCAGTCATCAATTCTATGGCCACATCCATTGCAGACGTCCAGGCTAGGCTGCAGACGGTGAAAAGTAGGGAGGTGGTAGCTAGGTTAGCTATGCAGAGTCCGTCAGGGGCCTTAACATCGCAAACAAGTATGGCCGCTGGTTTAGTCAATCTTCCCTCTATTGCACCACCACATTTCATCCCAGCCAACATTCACTAGGACATCCTTGAGGGTAAGGACGTTAATTTAGCGTTGTTGCTTATAGCAACGCATGAAGTGTCCGATAATAAGACGATAGCCTGTGGGGAAGTGTCTGTTGTCCTAAAGTCCAAGGATGTCAGACTCAATAGAAAACTGAGTGTGGCAGAATTTGTCCTTGCGTTTAGTTTATTTCGGGATGTGGTCTCTTCAGTTAGCCCACATAGGAGGAAGGAGTTGGATCTCTATTTATACAAGTGGTGGATTTAGGTAATAAATATGGTGGTACAGCGTTTTATGACTACCACCGTTCATTTTCAGCCAAGGCAGTGACAGCCCTTCTGCTACCTCCACACTATGTTAGCTTGCCAGTCTAAGGTCTCCTGATGTTGCTGCCACCTCCACACTATATCGCCTTGCCACTCTGTGGTCTCCTGATGCTGCTGCCACCTCCACACTATATCGCCTTGCCACTCTGTGGTCTCCTGATGCTGCTGCCACCTCCACACTATGTCGCCTTGCCCCTCTGTGGTGTCCTGATGCTACTGCCACCTCCACACTCTTGCATTGTACCACACTGTGGTCTTCAGATGCTGCTGCTACCTAAAACACTTTGTCACCTTGCCACTCTGTGGACTTCGCATGCTATTCCCACCCTCCTCACTCCATGACTGGGCCACTATTTTGTCTTTTAGGCCTGGTTGACATAATCATTTATTTGACCCTTCTTCTGATCTGTCAGAAGGAAGGAAAAATGAGATGCAAAATGGATTCTGTCTATGTAGCAGCTGTAAGGCCTGTATGGTCCCTTCATAATTGGCTTATGATTTGGTAGCCAAAAGCAGAAATGGATACAAAACACTGAAAACATGCCAAATATTCCATTCACGTGTCATCTCTGTTTTGGATCCACTACTGTTTTTTTGTGGCCTTACCAATACTGATGGATTACTAACCAAATGCTGACCGAGTTAAGGCGGTTGCTCCACAGACAGGATCCGTTTTTTGGGGGTTATTGTACTGACGGATCAGAGGAAGGGCAAACTAATCAGTGACGTCAACACAAACTTACTGCTGACCCCCTCTCCACTCTGTCGGGGGGGGGGGGGGGGTTTGTTGTATAATCGTTTAATAGAACGGGTTCTGTAGACATCTATGTGGAATCAGCTGATGACGGTGTAAAAGGAGTGCGCTCTTTCACACTATAGTAGGTTCTTGGGCCGCTAAACGATTCTTTATACCTGACGCTAACAGCGACCTGTAAGGCTAAGTTTACACGTGAGTATGTTGGTCACTTTTGTTCCCGTGACTGCCCAAATAAGTGAAGTGTGCAGTGATTCTAAGAGCGACGCCTGTCATCTGCATGTCATACTGACTCACGGTATTATTTCACTACCACAGCAGACTCCCTATGCGTGTTACTGCGAGGCACAGTGTTCTACACCAATATACAGGCTCTCTGCAGCCAGGAAATACAGCCAGGTCCATAAATATTGGGACATCGACACAATTCTAACATTTTTGGCTCCATACACCACCACAATGGATTTGAAATGAAACGAACAAGATGTGCTTTAACTGCAGAATGGCAGCTTTAATTTGAGGGTATTTACATCCAAATCAGGTGAACGGTGTAGGAATTACAACAGTTTGTATTCAGTATATTGGGCAGACTAGATGGGCCAAATGGTTCTTATCTGCCGACACATTCTACCTTTCTATGTTTCTATGGATATGTGCCTCCCACTTGTTGCGGGACCAAGAGAAATGGGACAGAATAATAATCATAAATCAAACTTTCACTTTCTAATACTTGGTTGCAAATCCTTTGCAGCCAATTACAGCCCAAGTCTGGAACGCATAGACATCACCAGACGCTGGGTTTCATCCCCGGTGATGCTCTGCTAGGCCTCTACTGTCTTTAGTTCCTGCTCGTTCTTGGGGCATTTTACCTTCAGTTTTGTCTTCAGCAAGTGAAATGGAAGCTCAATCGGATTCAGGTCCGGGGATTGACTTGGCCATTGCATAACATTCCACTTCTTTCCTTTAAAAAACTCTTTGGTTGCTTTTGCGTTTGCTTTGGGTCATTGTCCCTCTGCACTGTGACGCTCCGTCCAGTGAGTTCTGAAGCATTTGGCTGAATATGAGCCGATAATATTCCCCGAAACCCTTCAGAATTCATCCTGCGGCTTTTGTCAGCAGTCACATCATCAATAAATACAGGAGAAGCAGTTCTATTGGCCGCCATACCTGCCCACGCCATGACACGACCACCACCAGGCTTCACTGATGAGGTGGGATGCTCAGGACCATGCGCAGTTCCTTCCCTTCTCCATACTCTTCTCTAACAGTGTTGTATACAGGTGTATGGGGTGGTAACAGTGTTATATACAGGTGTATGGGGTGGTAACAGTGTTATATACAGGTGTATGGGGTGGTAACAGTGTTATATACAGGTGTATGGGGTGGTAACAGTGTTATATACAGGTGTATGGGGTGGTAACAGTGTTATATACAGGTGTATGGGGTGGTAACAGTGTTGTATACAGGTGTATGGGGTGGTAACAGTGTTATATACAGGTGTATGGGGTGGTAACAGTGTTATATACAGGTGTATGGGGTGGTAACAGTGTTATATACAGGTGTATGGGGGGGGGTAACAGTGTTATATACAGGTGTATGGGGTGGTAACAGTGTTGTATACAGGTGTATGGGGTGGTAACAGTGTTATATACAGGTGTATGGGGGGGGGGGGTAACAGTGTTATATACAGGTGTATGGGGGGGTAACAGTGTTGTATACAGGTGTATGGGGGGGGTAACAGTGTTGTATACAGGTGTATGGGGGGGTAACAGTATTGTATACATGTATATGGGGTGGTAACAGTGTTAAAAACAGGTATATTGGGGTGGTAGCAATGTTAAATACAGATATATGCGGTGGTAACAGTATTGTATACATGTATATGGGGTGGTAACAGTGTTGTATACAGGTGTATGGGGTGGGAACAGTGTTGTATACAGGTATATGGGGTGGTAACAGTGTTGTATACAGGTATATGGGGTGGTAACAGTGTTAAAAACAGGTATATTGGGGTGGTAACAATGTTAAATACAGATATATGCGGTGGTAACAGTATTGTATACATGTATATGGGGTGGTAACAGTGTTGAATACAGGTGTATGGGGGGGGGGTAACAGTGTTGTATACATGTATATGTGGTGGTAACAGTGTTATAAACAGGTGTATGGGGTGGTAACAGTGTAGTATTCAGGTGTATGCAGTGATAACAATGTTATATACAGGTATATGGGTGGTGTCGGTGTTGTATACAGGTATATGGGGTGGTAACAGTGTTGTATACAGGTATATGGGGTGGTAACAGTGTTATATACAGGTGTATGCGGTGGTAACAGTGTTGTATACAGGTAAAAGGGGTGTTAACAGTGTTGTATACAGGTATATGTGGTGGTAACAGTGTTATAAACAGGTGTATGGGGTGGTAACAGTGTAGTATTCAGGTGTATGCAGTGATAACAATGTTATATACAGGTATATGGGTGGTGTCGGTGTTGTATACAGGTATATGCAGTGGTAACATTGTTGTATACAGGTATATGGGGTGGTAACAGTGTTGTATACAGGTAAAAGGGTGTTAACAGTGTTGTATACAGGTGTATGCGGTGATAACAATGTTATATACAGGTATATGGGTGGTGTCGGTGTTGTATACAGGTATATGCAGTGGTAACATTGTTGTATACAGGTATATGGGGTGGTAACAGTGTTGTATACAGGTAAAAGGGGTGTTAACAGTGTTGTATACAGGTGTATGCGGTGATAACAATGTTATATACAGGTATATGGGTGGTGTCGGTGTTGTATACAGGTATATGGGGTGGTAACAGTGTTGTATACAGGTATATGGGGTGGTAACATTGTTGTATACAGGTATATGGGGTGGTAACAGTGTTGTATACAGGTAAAAGGGGTGTTAACAGTGTTGTATACAGGTGTATGCGGTGATAACAATGTTATATACAGGTATATGGGTGGTGTCGGTGTTGTATACAGGTATATGGGGTGGTAACAGTGTTGTATACAGGTATATGGGGTGATAACAATGTTATATACAGGTATATGGGTGGTGTCGGTGTTGTATACAGGTATATGGGTGGTAACAGTGTTGTATACAGGTATATGGGGTGGTAACAGTGTTGTATACAGGTATATGGGGTGGTGTCGGTGTTTTATACAGGTATTCGAGGTTATACAGGGGTATACACCTGTGTATACTGCCTGTATACAGGGACATGTCTCCTTTACCGGTTGCTCTGGCGGCGGCAGGCGGCGGCAGTGGCAGTTGCTGGGTCTTGTGCTCCATATCATGGATATAAGAAGAGGTGACCCGGCAGAGAGCGGCCGGCACATCCAGGCTTTCCTCAGGTGCCTAAATCCCCTTATCCCCCGATTATTGTGGGTGAGGGGTGTTATATATTCTCACTATTAACCCTTTGTTCTGCAGGAAGCTCCTCCTGATACCGGAACAGCGACTCCCGGTGACCCTCCATCTGCTGGAAAGGCGGCAGCGGGCTCAGGATATGGAAAGAGTACTGCAGGCAGAAAAAGTGGTGAGGTCATGTGATTCATATAAGGGGGCATCCAGAGCGGTTTATGAGGTCCCCTCGGAGGTCACCCACAAAATTCACCTGTGGGTCAGTCTTTACTGCAGTTCTAAGAGGAGACATGTGGCACGCCCCCATCTGAGTGTTGTAATCACTGTTGTTATAAGCGCCCGTGAACCTGTAGTTACTGTACCCCCAGACCTCCCAACTTTTGAAAAGTAGAAAGAGGGACACTGTGTGCACGGCGGCACGTTTTGTCTGCACTAGACCACGCCTCTAACCATGTGCCGCTCACAGGAGTTATGCCCAGATGTGCCCGCTCACAGGAGTTATGCCCAGATGTGCCCGCTCACAGGAGTTATGTCCAGATATGATCTCCACACAGTAGTCATGACAGATAAGTGCTCCCTCACTGTAGTTATGTCCATATATGTGCCCCTTACAGTAGTTATACCAGATATGTGCCCCTTACAGTAGTTATACCAGATATGTGCCCCCTCACTGTAGTTATGACTAGATATGTTCCCCTCACAGTAGTTATGACCAGATATGTGCCTCCTCACAGTAGTCATGCCCAGATATGTGCCCCCTCACAGTAGTTATACCAGATATGTGCCCCCTCACAGTAGTTATACCAGATATGTGCCCCCTCACAGTAGTTATGCCCAGATATGTGCCCATTACAGTAGTTCTGTCCAGATATGTGCCCCCTCACAGTAGTTATACCCAGATATGTGCCCATTACAGTAGTTCTGTCCAGATATGTGCCCCCTTACAGTAATTATGACAAGATATATGCCCCCTCACAGTAGTTATGTCCTGATATGTGCTCCCTCACAGTTATAGACCCAATTATGTGCCCCTCACAGTATTTATGCCCAGATATGTGCCCCTCACAGTAATTATGACCAGATATGTGCCCCTCACAGTAGTTATGTTCAGATATGTTCCCTCTCACAGTAGTTATGCCCAGATATGTTCCCCCTCACAGTATTTATGGCCAGATATGTGCCCCCTCACAGTTGTTATGGCCAGATATGTGCTCCCTCACAGTTGTTATGGCCAGATATGTGCCCCCTCACAGTAGTTATGGACAGATATGTGCCCCTCACAGTAGTTATGGCCAGATATGTTCCCTCTCACAGTAGTTATGTTCAGATATGTGCCCCCTCACAGTAGTTCTGTCCAGATATGTTCCCTCTCACAGTAATTATGACTAGATATGTGCCCCCTCACAGTAGTTATGTCCTGATATGTGCTCCCTCACAGTAGTTATGGCCAGATATGTGCCCCCTTACAGTAGTTATGTCCTGATATGTGCTCCCTCACAGTTATATACCCAGATATGTGCCCCCTCACAGTATTTATGGCCGATATGTGCCCTCTCACAGTAGTTATGCCCAGATATGTTCCCCCTCACAGTATTTATGGCCAGATATGTGCCCCCTCACAGTAGTTATGGCCAGATATGTGCTCCCTCACAGTAGTTATGGCCAGATATGTGCCCCCTCACAGTAGTTATACCAGATATGTGCCCCTTACAGTATTTATGGCCAGATATGTGCCCCCTCACAGTAGTTATGGCCAGATATGTGCTCCCTCACAGTAGTTATGGCCAGATATGTGCCCCCTCACAGTAGTTATGGCCAGATATGTGCCCCCTCACAGTAGTTATGCTCAGATATGTGCCCCTCACAGAAGTTATGCCCAGATATGTGCCCCTCACAGTACTTATGTCCTGATATGTGCCCCCTCACAGTAGTTATGGCCAGATATGTGCCAGTTATCAGAACCCAAGACATTATTCATAAAATCAGTTTATTTGCAGATGACACTATTTTGGTCCTGACCAATCCCACCCAATCACTACCTGCTGCTCTACACGTCATCACCCACTTCAGTGAGGCCTCCTATCACAAAATCAGTGTAAATAAATCACAAGTATTTCCTATGAATGTGTGATACAACGCGCTCAGCACCTCGAAATCTAAATGTCATTTTCAATGGGTTAAAACCAATCTGCCCTACCTAGGCATAGTTTTATCCTCTCCCCCCCCCCCCCCCCAATAAACATTGTTCCAAACCACATACCTCATATTACTAGATGATGTTAAAGACAAATAACGTCTCTGAAGAAATGGTATCTCGTGGCTGGGGAGAGTCGCTGTGACCAAGATGGTGATCGTGCCAAAGATTCTTTGTACCAATGGCCTAAGAGTGTAATGGACCCACTAGCTGTTAGTCCTGGTTTCTGTTAGTACTGAGCAGGTTGCATTAGGCTCCTGTTCAGACGGTGCTGTGCTGCATGGTGGCCTTTGTTGTTGTGGTGCTTTTTTGGCTGGCCGCCGTAACTGCAGCCTGCTGGGACGGTGCCACGTGTCGCCATGCAGCGCGGCGCCTTTATCAGATTATGGACAGAGTAGGGACCCACTCTAGGAGACAACCGTGCCGGGGTGAGTGGGCTTATTACCTTTTGATCAAAATGTACACCAATGTCTCCACTATCTGCATGCGATATGGGGGACTAGTACTATAGTAATGTAGCTGAAGAGCGCATATCAAGGGTTAAGCGTTGTGGATGTGCGATCCAGTCTGTCTCTCCCCATTGATAAAGATTCTTTGTACGTTTAGAAATGTACCAATCTATGTTCCATCCTCGTACATTCAAAAGTTGCAAAATTTGCTCATGTGGTTTGTGTGGGGTGGGGGGGGGGGACCGAGGGTCAAGGCGGAGATTGTGTTTTCTCACATACATCAAAGGGGGCGTGAACTTTCCTTCTTTATTCTTATACTTCCAAAAAATGGGTGCAAATTGTACTTGGCTTATTAAAAAGCCACAGCATCTCCAACTTTCTAACTGTCTTTTGCTTCTCGTCCCACAAGAACTTACCAAATGTAACCTCCCCATTTTCAGCTATGATGAGGCTCTGGATAAACCTGTCCTTTCATCGATTATTTGAGCCCTTAGACATATTGGATATCCCTTTTCAGCACAAAGCTGGACTGAGAACGGCCTTGTCCTCCTAAGATCTGGGAACTCCTACTATATTGGCATTTTCTACCCTAACGAGTAAATATAATCTTCCATCCACAAGACATTTCCAATACCTACAACTCAAGAAGATACTCCAATCCCAGCCGAAGCCCATATCCTACTCCCCCAACTTTGAATAAGAAATCCAGTCTCTAAGCTCCTTCTGCTGCAGGAATTCGCTGATAGAGGAAGGGGACAGTTTGGAGAAGATCAATGTTTCACTGAGGACCAGTGACATTCCGCCCTTACCTCTACCTATAAATGCTCTAGATGTATATCCCACCTAGAAACCCACCAGAAGGTATTTTACCGACGGTACTTCACCCCTCACCGTTTATCCCGCATTTTCCTGAACACCTCAAGGATGTGTTGTAGATGCAGCAATGAAACGTACACACACATGGGGATGTAGACTAGTAAAGAGGGTTTGGACCCAAATCTTCTTTGTACTATCCAAGATATGCCAATTCGACAAAGCTCCAGACCCGGCCCCAGCTCTTCTGTCTCTTCTGCCTTTTGCACTCTACCATTCTCTCCCATGCATTGATATGAGACTAAAAACTTGCGGCCAACTGGAAAACTCCAACACCTATCCAGATGTCAGACATCTTACACCCCGTCAATGAGCAATGTTGGTATGAGAAGATGTCCGGCCTTCAACAGCTCCTACAGATATCAGTCTAGATGGGGGGTGTGCCGCACCTCTACTTCTTACAAACCCCTTTAACCTTCCCACCGGAGCTCGTCCTCATCGAGATGTTCATAATGATAGACGGATTGTATACGGATGATGTCACATCAGATACTAAAGATGGAGAAGTATTCACCAAGGATCTGACGGCCCTCTTCTTTTATGTCTCCTCGTTGCTCTCTTTATCTATGACACCTCGGGCAGGCTTCGGGCAGGTGCCTCTGACACAATGCAGACGAGATGTACGGGGAGAGGTTGCGATGTGCCACCTGGTCGCATGACCGGCGCTCTGAGTGGCTTGTTCTTAGTAAATGCTCTGGTCTCCTTTGCACTCATTCGTTATACAGCAGCTATGCTGCCATGATCCTGTTGGCCGGTCTGGGTATAAAAGAGGGGGTGTGCCCCTTACTCTGTTTCTGTCCCACAAGGAAGCAACGTAGAACACACGTTGGGGCTGGTGTTCGTGGCGCCTCCTGGGTCTGTATATCCCTCCATTATGGCCTTGTTACTTATGTGACCCGCTTTTATGACGTATCTATATGGGTCCATGTGATCTTTGACCCCAGGAGGGTCTTGTCATGTGGAGTTTTCTGTCTTTACCAAATATCTGTGAGTTTTACTTATGACGTACAAAAAAGCTGATATTTTTAACCATATATTGTCTGCTTTCCTCCTGCGAGGATTGTTAGAGGGTCCGCTCTTCCATAATCTCCTCCATTGTAACCTGCGTCATTCTGCTCAGGAATTTCAGACCACAATGGAAGGACTCGCCCTGCGATGGGAGGAGCTTTGTGCGCAGGAGGCGGAGCTGAGAAGTTACTTACTGAGATTCCAGCACTTCATTGTGGTAGGTCCATACATAAGCGTGACATCATTAGGAAACAATCAGCATGCATGGTCAGGTATAGACACGTGGAGGTGTGGCTTGATGAGTTAGGCCAATGAGAATTGTCACCCACCTGTGATGGGAGGCCACGCCCCCGCTGCACTCAGCAGACCTGTATAGTGCTACAGAACCTCAAGCATGTCCTCATAATGACGGCTGCTGTCTGAAAGGGGATGAGGAAGGAGGTCGCACTGTATATGATGAGGTCACACTGTATATGACGATGAGGTCACACTGTATATGATGAGGTCACACTGTATATGATGAGGTCACACTGTATATGATGATGAGGTCACACTGTATATGATGAGGTCACACTGTATCTGATGATGAGGTCACATTGTATATGATGATGAGGTCACAGTGTATATAATAAGGTCACACTGTATATAATGAGGTCACACTGTATATGAGGATGAGGTCGCACTGTATATGATGAGGTCACACTGTATATAATGATGAGGTCACACTGTATATGATGATGAGGTCACACTGTATATGATGAGGTCACAGTGTATATGATGAGGTCACAGTGTATATGATGATGAGGTCACACTGTATATGATGATGAGGTCACACTGTATATGATGATGAGGACACACTGTATATGATGAGGTCACACTGTATATGATGAGGTCACACTGTATATGATGATGAGGTCACACTGTATATGATGATGAGGTCGCACTGTATCTGATGAGGTCACAGTGTATATGATGATGAGGTCACACTGTATATGATGATGAGGTCACACGGTATATGATGATGAGGTCACACGGTATATGATGATGAGGTCACACTGTATATGATGATGAGGTCGCACTGTATATGACGATGAGGTCACACTGTATATGATGAGGTCACACTGTATATGATGATGAGGTCACACTGTATATGATGAGGTCACACTGTATATGATGATGAGGTCACATTGTATATGATGATGAGGTCACACTGTATATGATGAGGTCACACTGTATATGATGAGGTCACACTGTATATGATGATGAGGTCACACTGTATATGATGAGAGGTCACACTGTATATGATGATGAGGTCACACTGTATATGATGATGAGGTCACACTGTATATGATGATGAGGTCACACTGTATATGATGATGAGGTCACACTGTATATGATGATGAGGTCACACTGTATATGATGATGAGGTCACACTGTATATGATGAGGTCACACTGTATATGATGATGAGGTCACACTGTATATGATGAGGTCACACTGTATATGATGAGAGTCACACTGTATATGATGATGGTCACACTGTATATGATAGAGGTCACACTGTATATGATGATGAGGTCACACTGTATATGATGATGAGGTCACACTGTATATGATGATGAGGTCACACTGTATATGATGATGAGGTCACACTGTATATGATGATGAGGTCACACTGTATATGATGAGGTCACACTGTATATGATGATGAGGTCACACTGTATATAGATGAGGTCACACTGTATATGATGATGAGGTCACACTGTATATGATGATGAGGTCACACTGTATATGATGATGAGGTCACACTGTATATGATGAGGTCACACTGTATATGATGATGAGGTCACACTGTATATGATGAGGTCACACTGTATATGATGATGAGGTCACACTGTATATGATGATGAGGTCACACTGTATATGATGATGAGGTCACACTGTATATGATGAGGTCACACTGTATATGATGAGGTCACACTGTATATGATGATGAGGTCACACTGTATATGATGATGAGGTCACACTGTATATGATGAGGTCACACTGTATATGATGATGAGGTCACACTGTATATGATGAGGTCACACTGTATATGATGATGAGGTCACACTGTATATGATGATGAGGTCACACTGTATATGATGAGGTCACACTGTATATGATGATGAGGTCACACTGTATATGATGATGAGGTCACACTGTATATGATGATGAGGTCACACTGTATATGATGATGAGGTCACACTGTATATGATGATGAGGTCACACTGTATATGATGAGGTCACACTGTATATGATGATGAGGTCACACTGTATATGATGAGGTCACACTGTATATGATGATGAGGTCACACTGTATATGATGATGAGGTCACACTGTATATGATGAGGTCACACTGTATATGATGATGAGGTCACACTGTATGATGATGAGGTCACACTGTATATGATGATGAGGTCACACTGTATATGATGATGAGGTCACACTGTATATGATGATGAGGTCACACTGTATATGATGAGGTCACACTGTATATGATGAGGTCACACTGTATATGATGAGGTCACACTGTATATGATGAGGTCACACTGTATATGATGATGAGGTCACACTGTATATGATGAGGTCACACTGTATATGATGATGAGGACACACTGTATATGATGAGGAGGTCACACTGTATATGATGATGAGGTCACACTGTATATGATGATGAGGTCACACTGTATATGATGATGAGGTCACACTGTATATGATGAGGTCACACTGTATATGATGATGAGGTCACACTGTATATGATGAGGTCACACTGTATATGATGAGGTCACACTGTATATGATGATGAGGTCACACTGTATATGATGATGAGGTCACACTGTATATGATGAGGTCACACTGTATATGATGATGAGGACACACTGTCTATGATGATGAGGTCACACTGTATAGAATGAGGTCACACTGTATATGATGATGAGGTCACACTGTATATGATGAGGTCACACTGTATATGATGATGAGGACACACTGTATATGATGATGAGGTCACACTGTATCTGATGAGGTCACACTGTATATGATGAGGTCACACTGTATAGGATGATGAGGTCACACTGTATATGATGAGGTCACACTGTATATGATGAGGTCACACTGTATATGATGATGAGGACACACTGTATATGATGATGAGGTCACACTGTATATGATGATGAGGTCACACTGTATATGATGATGAGGTCACACTGTATATGATGAGGTCACACTGTATATGATGAGGTCACACTGTATATGATGATGAGGTCACACTGTATATGATGATGAGGTCACACTGTATATGATGAGGTCACACTGTATATGATGATGAGGTCACACTGTATATGATGAGGTCACACTGTATATGATGAGGTCACACTGTATATGATGAGGTCACACTGTATATGATGATGAGGTCACACTGTATATGATGATGAGGTCACACTGTATATGATGAGGTCACACTGTATATGATGATGAGGTCACAGTGTATATGATGATGAGGTCACACTGTATATGATGAGGTCACACTGTATATGATGAGGTCACACTGTATAGGATGATGAGGTCACACTGTATATGATGAGGTCACACTGTATATGATGAGGTCACACTGTATATGATGATGAGGTCACACTGTATATGATGATGAGGTCACACTGTATATGATGATGAGGTCACACTGTATATGATGATGAGGTCACACTGTATATGATGAGGTCACACTGTATATGATGAGAGTCACACTGTATATGATGATGAGGTCACACTGTATATGATGATGAGGTCACACTGTATATGATGATGAGTCACACTGTATATGATGATGAGGTCACACTGTATATGATGATGAGGTCACACTGTATATGATGAGGTCACACTGTATATGATGAGGTCACACTGTATATGATGATGAGGTCACACTGTATATGATGATGAGGTCACACTGTATATATGATGAGGTCACACTGTATATGATGATGAGGTCACACTGTATATGATGATGAGGTCACACTGTATATGATGATGAGGTCACACTGTATATGATGATGAGGTCACACTGTATATGATGATGAGGTCACACTGTATATGATGAGGTCACACTGTATATGATGATGAGGTCACACTGTATATGATGAGGTCACACTGTATATGATGAGGTCACACTGTATATGATGATGAGGTCACACTGTATATGATGATGAGGTCACACTGTATATGATGATGAGGTCACACTGTATATGATGATGAGGTCACACTGTATATGATGATGAGGTCACACTGTATATGATGATGAGGTCACACTGTATATGATGATGAGGTCACACTGTATATGATGAGGTCACACTGTATATGATGATGAGGTCACACTGTATATGATGAGGTCACACTGTATATGATGAGGTCACACTGTATATGATGAGGTCACACTGTATATGATGATGAGGTCACACTGTATATGATGATGAGGTCACACTGTATATGATGATGAGGTCACACTGTATATGATGATGAGGTCACACTGTATATGATGAGGTCACACTGTATATGATATGAGGTCACACTGTATATGATGATGAGGTCACACTGTATATGATGATGAGGTCACACTGTATATGATGATGAGGTCACACTGTATATGATGATGAGGTCACACTGTATATGATGAGGTCACACTGTATGATGATGAGGTCACACTGTATATGATGATGAGGTCACACTGTATATGATGATGAGGTCACACTGTATATGATGATGAGGTCACACTGTATATGATGATGAGGTCACACTGTATATGATGATGAGTCACACTGTATATGATGATGAGGTCACACTGTATATGATGATGAGGTCACACTGTATATGATGATGAGGTCACACTGTATATGATGATGAGGTCACACTGTATATGATGATGAGGTCACACTGTATGATGATGAGGTCACACTGTATATGATGATGAGGTCACACTGTATATGATGAGGTCACACTGTATATGATGATGAGGTCACACTGTATATGATGATGAGGTCACACTGTATATGATGAGGTCACACTGTATATGATGAGGTCACACTGTATATGATGAGGTCACACTGTATCTGATGAGGTCACACTGTATATGACGATGAGGTCACACTGTATATGATGATGAGGTCACACTGTATATGATGAGGTCACACTGTATATGATGATGAGGACACACTGTATATGATGATGAGGTCACACTGTATATGATGATGAGGTCACACTGTATATGATGATGAGGTCACACTGTATATGATGATGAGGTCACACTGTATATGATGATGAGGTCACACTGTATATGATGATGAGGTCACACTGTATATGATGAGGTCACACTGTATATGATGAGGTCACACTGTATATGATGATGAGGTCACACTGTATATGATGAGGTCACACTGTATATGATGATGAGGTCACACTGTATATGATGATGAGGTCACACTGTATATGATGATGAGGTCACACTGTATATGATGATGAGGTCACACTGTATATGATGAGGTCACACTGTATATGATGATGAGGTCATAGTGTATCTGATGATGAGGTCACACTGTATATGATGAGGTCACACTGTATATGATGAGGTCACACTGTATTTGATGAGGTCACACTGTATATAATGAGGTCACACTGTATATAATGATGAGGTCACACTGTATATGATGATGAGGTCACACTGTCTATGATGATGAGGTCACACTGTATATAATGAGGTCACAGTGTATATGATGATGAGGTCACAGTGTATATGATGAGGTCACAGTGTATATGATGATGAGGTCACACTGTATATGATGATGAGGTCGCACTGTATCTGATGAGGTCACAGTGTATATGATGATTAGGTCACACTGTATATGATGAGGTCACACTGTATATGATGATGAGGTCACACTGTATATGATGATGTCACAGTGTATATGATGAGGTCACACTGTATATGATGATGAGGTCACACTGTATATAATGAGGTCACAGTGTATATGATGAGGTCACACTGTATATGATGATGTCACAGTGTATATGATGAGGTCACACTGTATATGATGATGATGAGGTCACACTGTATATGATGATGATGTCACACTGTATATATTGAGGTCACACTGTCTATGATGATGAGGTCATAGTGTATATAATGAGGTCACACTGTATATGATGAGGTCACACTGTATATGATGATGAGGTCACACTGTATATGATGATGAGGTCACACTGTATATGATGAGGTCACACTGTATATGATGAGGTCACACTGTATATGATGATGAGGTCACGCTGTATATGATGATGAGGTCACACTGTATATGATGATGAGGTCACACTGTATATGATGAGGTCACACTGTATATGATGATGAGGTCACACTGTATATGATGATGAGGTCACACTGTATATGATGATGAGGTCACACTGTATATGATGAGGTCACACTGTATATGATGATGAGGTCACACTGTATATGATGATGAGGTCACACTGTATATGATGATGAGGTCACACTGTATATGATGAGGTCACACTGTATATGATGAGGTCACACTGTATATGATGATGAGGTCACACTGTATATGATGATGAGGTCACACTGTATATGATGAGGTCACACTGTATATGATGATGAGGACACACTGTATATGATGAGGTCACACTGTATATGATGATGAGGTCACACTGTATATGATGATGAGGTCACACTGTATATGATGAGGTCACACTGTATATGATGAGGTCACACTGTATATGATGATGAGGTCACACTGTATATGATGATGAGGTCACACTGTATATGATGATGAGGTCACACTGTATATGATGATGAGGTCACACTGTATATGATGAGGTCACACTGTATATGATGAGGTCACACTGTATATGATGAGGTCACAGTGTATATGACGATGAGGTCACACTGTATATGATGATGAGGTCACACTGTATATGACGATGAGGTCACACTGTATATGACGATGAGGTCACACTGTATATGATGATGAGGTCACACTGTATATGATGATGAGATCACACTGTATCTGATGATGAGGTCACACTGTATATGATGATGAGATCACACTGTATATGATGATGAGGTCACACTGTATATGACGATGAGGTCACACTGTATATGACGATGAGGTCACACTGTATCTGATGATGAGGTCACACTGTATATGATGATGATGAGGTCACACTGTATATGATGAGGTCACACTGTATCTGATGATGAGGTCACACTGTATCTGATGATGAGGTCACACTGTATATGATGATGAGGTCACACTGTATATGACGATGAGGTCACACTGTATCTGATGATGAGATCACACTGTATATGATGATGATGACGTCACACTGTATATAATGATGAGGTCACACTGTATATAATGATGAGGTCACAGTGTATATAATGAGGTCACAGTGTATATGATGAGGTCACACTGTATATGATGAGGTCACACTGTATATGATGATGAGGTCACACTGTATATGATGATGAGGTCACACTGTATATGATGATGAGGTCACACTGTATATGATGATGAGGTCACACTGTATATGATGATGAGGTCACACTGTATATGATGATGAGGTCACACTGTATATGATGAGGTCACACTGTATATGATGATGAGGTCACACTGTATATGATGATGTCACTGTATTTGAGATCACAATGTATATGATGTCACTGTATACGGTGACATCTGCTGCTTCTTTTTGAAGGGGTTAAAGTCCAGGTTCAGGCTGCACCCTTTCCCCTCTTGATCATATCTGTCTTCCAGGAGAATGAGGTGAAGTCCCTGCAGGCGGTGAAGAAAGCAAGACGAGCACAAGAAATCTACAATCAGAAAGAGCAGCAACTGCGCATCCTGCAGGAGGAGCGACAAGCGCTGGTGAAAAGGAAGCAGAGGGTACAGGCCCAAATCCAACAATACAGAAAGTTCTGGGACTACTTGGAGAACTCCGTGGAGGCTTCAGAAGAGGTAGGAGAAGTGAACAAGGGAGCATTCTGAGGGCAGAGAGGATACAGGAGAGCTCTGACCGGAGAGAGGGGACAGCCAAGAGACCCCAGGGAACAGAGAGGATACAGGAGAGCTCTGACCGGAGAGAGGGGACAGCTAAGAGACCCCAGGGAACAGAGAGGATACAGGAGAGCTCTGACCGGAGAGAGAGGACAGCTAAGAGACCCCAGGGAACAGAGAGGATACAGGAGAGCTCTGACCGGAGAGAGGGGACAGCCAAGAGATCCCAGGGAACAGAGAGGATACAGGAGAGCTCTGACCGGAGAGAGGGGAAAGCTAAGAGATCCCAGGGAACAGAGAGGATACAGGAGAGCTCTGACCGGAGAGAGGGGACAGCCAAGAGATCCCAGGGAACAGCGAGGATACAAGAGAGCTCTGACCGGAGAGAGGGGACAGCCAAGAGATCCCAGGGAACAGAGAGGATACAAGAGAGCTCTGACCGGAGAGAGGGGAGAGCCAAGAGATCCCAGTGAACAGAGAGGATACAGGAGAGCTCTGACCGGAGAGAGGGGAGAGCCAAGAGATCCCAGTGAACAGAGAGGATACAGGAGAGCTCTGACCGGAGAGAGGGGACAGCCAAGAGACCCCAGGGAACAGAGAGGATACAGGAGAGCTCCGAAGGGAGAGAGAGGACAGCCAAGAGACCCCAGGGAACAGAGAGGATACAGGAGAGCTCTGACCGGAGAGAGGGGAGAGCCAAGAGATCCCAGTGAACAGAGAGGATACAGGAGAGCTCTGACCGGAGAGAGGGGACAGCTAAGAGATCCCAGGGAACAGAGAGGATACAGAAGAGCTCCGAGGGGAGAGAGGGGACAGCCAAGAGATCACAGGGAACAGAGAGGATACAGGAAAGCTCTGACCGGAGAGAGGGGACAGCTAAGAGATCCCAGGGAACAGAGAGGATACAGAAGAGCTCCGAGGAGAGAGGGGACAGCCAAGAGATCCCAGGGAACAGAGAGGATAAAGGAGAGCTCTGACCGGAGAGAGGGGACAGCTAAGAGATCCCAGGGAACAGAGAGGATACAGGAGAGCTCTGACCGGAGGGAGGGGACAGCCAAGAGATCCCAGGGAACAGAGAGGATACAGGAGAGCTCTGAGGGGGGAGAGGGGACAGCCAAGAGATCCCAGGGAACACAGAGGATACAGGGGAGAGAGGGGACAATGGAGAAGTCTGAGATGAAGAGAACAGAGAAGCAATCCCTGGAGAGGGGACAGGGGAACAATTTGAGGAAAGGAAATTGACAGGAGAGAGATCCGAGGGGAGAGAGGGGACAGTGAAATGATCTGAGGGCATAGAGGGGAGCAATCCGAGGTGGAGAGGAAAGCAACAAGAGGGGAGACAGGAGACAGCAGAGCAATCCACAGAAGCAGTCCAAGGAGATAGTGGGGCAATCTGATGGAGAGCAAAGCAATGTGAGAGGGGACAGCAGCATGGTTTGGTTGGTCTATACCTGGACATCATACTGCTCACTGGTCGCAAGACAAAATGTTATCAGACCCGTCAGGTCTAGTCCTTATCAGACCCCCTGCAAGGTGCCTGCAAACCTCCTAAAGCCATATATCACGGTGAATGGAGGAGGAACCTCACTAACAGTCATCTGGTCATACATCCTTCCTGGTTCCGTGAGGACTGAGGAAATTTGCTGCCATGATTAATTTCCACATAAGCATGTATGTGAAATGAACCATGAGGTCGCCTGTTCCACTGTACTGACCCTGATGGTGGCCTCATGTGATGGGAATAATGTGACATCTTCCTATGGGACCAAAGGACCAGGAGCATGAATGGCTGGTGATATATGACCATCTGATCTCATTTCAGTTCCAGGCCCCAGGCGATGTCCTCAGTCGGTTCCACACATTGGTTGCTACATCCCATCATCTCCAGCAAGTGGTACAGGAGGGACAGTCATCCGTTTATGAGGCCAAGGGTCAACTCTCCTGCTTTCTAGAAGAGAAAAGTGATGAGGTGCTGCAGCTAGACAACCAGTTGGGCCAACTGCAGACCAACCTCGAACACGCTCAGAACCAGCGACTACTGTGGGTGAGAATGGATATAGTTTCTCAGTCCCTGGCAGGAGAAAATGATAAAATGTGCAGCATGTTGGGCATATCATGGTCCATCGGTAGCCATGGGCTGCAGGATAAGAACAGCGTGCAGCTGAGCTCAGCACATGACGTTGCCTTCAGATGGAGATTTTCCCTATTCTGTACTGACAGGACACCTGCTCATGAGGCCATTCTCTCATGTTCTCCGGTGTTCTTAGGGAAAAATCACTCACAAAAACTGATGATGGCCACCATATGCATCACAAATGACTTGATCCTGAAGGAAATTTCAACGTCTCCTGTGGCAGGAGATCAGGAGTCTCATTGTACGACGCTCTCTAGCAGATCGCAGCTGTATCAGTCTTCTGCTGAATGGGCTTCTCTGGCCACAGTGGGGTACAAGCGATGTGAACTATTATCCACAATGGCCAGCGGTTTATTAAGTGTCCATTTTCCCGTCAAGACCTCCAGTGTTCAGTATGACTCCTACCCTCAGGGCCACCATGATTTGAGAATATCCCACAGAATGAACACCTGTGCAAAGTCCTGATGCAGGGACACTACTTCTATCCTCTGCCTAATACTAAGGAAATCCTAAAATATGGCTGTCAGGTGGCCCTGAGGACTGAAGCCGAGGAACACTGTTCTAGAACATTCTCCTTGATGGTCATGCCCTGTACTCGAAGCTCTTCCCACCCGTGTGGGGTCATGCTGAGGAATGTACTGCGGAGAGGTGGTGTTGGCGTGAGAGCGCCCTGGGACAGCAGTGACACAGGGTGGGGGATGCTTACTCAGGCTACGTTCACACTGCGGGCTGAGAAATGCAGTGCAAATTTCAGCCTCTTTTGGTTTTTTGGGGTTTATTCCTTTTCTTTTGCAGCTGGAAAATACATAAATACTTAAGAAGATGAGTGGAGAGCTTCTAAACCCCTCAAAGAAGTGACGTGTCCATGAAAACTATGGCACAAACACCTGTGTGAACTGGGCATTCCCCATTAGAAACAATGGGAGACGGTTAGTACTGTGTGAACGTGTCCTAGTAAAGTCTTGTCCTTTCCAGGAGTCACGCTGGGCGCACATTCGAAACACGGCCACAACGAAGACCCTACTGATCGGTGCAATAAAAATGGCGACACTGAACCTCTTCCAATGCATGCCTATCCTGGATGGAGGCGTCGCCATCGAGGACACCATGAGACAGCTGGAGTTGGTGAGGATTGGGTCAACATGGCCTCCCCACAGCATTCTGGTGAAACTCCCACACCATACGCTTTAATAGAGCCACATGTTCTAGTCCCGTATTCCTACTTCATCGGACTATCGCTCAGAGCGGACCCACTTACAGCGGATCCTGTATTACTAAGCAGTGTCACCTGGAGCCCTCCGTGGCTACTGTAACCTGATGGAACAAAACGATTCCACACATTAAAACACCCTCATGGCGAGCAGACACAGCAACGGCAATGCGCTTCGGCCAGTGGACTTCTTGAAGAAAACACGGCAATTCTAGTGTGTGCCGACGTGTGATGTCATCACGCACAAGACTCGACCCGTTTTCTTTAATCAAGATGGCCGGGGCAGCCTCTCCGTGATGAAATGGATGAGACATGTATTTTTTTTTGAACCCCTCATAGGCTGAATGTGACTCTCAGATGTTGAATGCAGCATCTGAGGGTTTACATAATGGAGGGGGGGGGGGGGTAGTGCGATCGCCGTTCCCCATCATTGCACCGGGTCCATACAACGGAAGCGATTTGTTATGAAGTATTTCGTAACAAATTTAATTTCTCGTTGAAGTTCCCGAAAGTTTTTTGAAAACTGTGCTTATCATAACCAATAACTAGAGAGCGCTGTCCATTCAGAGATGGACACCTGGCCTGGAGAATCCAGAGCGATGTGTAAAACCGTCCATCGCCTCCTCCAGGAGCCTGCAGACGGATCTCCTCTGGGGTGGGGGTAGCACAGAGACATTACCTGCATCCTCCTTGCCGTACGCACTGTCGTGTGGATTGGATGATAGCATGGTAACTGGTAATATCTAATCCCAGCTTTATCCGACCATCTCCAACTCGGAATAAGTTTCAGGAGTTGGTGGACAGGAAGCTGGGGATGCACCTTTCCACTGCTGAGATTTCCTTTAGGACTGTGACATTGATCAGGTGATGGCGAAGGTCACCAGCCGAAGCACGCAAACCTTGTTGTGTCTGCTTGACAGTGTTTTAATTTTGGATCCAATTTACAAAGTTTTCGGGGATATCGGATAGGTGGCGGTCTAACTTCCGACACCCCCACGGCCTCCAAGCCATACACTGAATAGCAGCTGTGCTTGGTATGTCAGCTCAGACCCAGTCACGGCCACGTGACCAACGAACGTCTCTAGTCTAGTAAGAGGCTGGAATGCAAACCGGAGCACTGCAGTCTCTTCAAACAGCTGATCGTGGGGGTGCCGGGAATCAGGCCCCCACTGAGCTGAAGCGGATGACCGATCCTGAAAAACAACCCCTTTAATTGCCTGCTGTGCTGGAATCGTTTTGTTGTGTCCATGGCAGTGGTGAGCTGACTCCTACAAACGTATCGGGATGGATTTCCTGCTGATGCTGGTGACCCGCTAGGCCCTGGCTGTCCTCAAGAAGGTTCACAGGCACCTAGAAGCGTATGGGCTACTAATGACCGTTACCCCTCTGGCACAGGTTCAACAATATATCCAGGATCTTTCTGACATTTGTGAGGCCACGAGACGCCAACTGAAGAGCAAGAGCAGCCGAGACTTACTGAACCAAAAATAAAGAGTTACCACAGGCACCTGGCCACATGGATGAGATATATGACCTCGTATGAGACACGGTCGGCACCATCACACCACACAAGAGGCACGAGGGGCGCCATAACATACCACACAGGAGGCACGAGCGGCGCCATCACATACCACACAGGAGGCACGAGCGGCGCCATAACACACCACACAGGAGGCACAATCAGCACCATCACACCGCAGAGGAGGCACGAGTGGCGCCATAACACACCACACAAGAGGCACGAGCGGCGCCATCACATACCACACAGGAGGCACGAGCGGCGCCATAACACACCACACAAGAGGCACGAGGGGCGCCATAACATACCACACAGGAGGCACGAGCGGCGCCATAACACACCACACAAGAGGCACGAGCGGCGCCATAACACACCACACAGGAGGCACGAGCGGCGCCATAACATACCACACAGGAGGCACGAGCGGCGCCATAACACACCACACAGGAGGCACGAGCGGCGCCATCACATACCACACAGGAGGCACGAGCGGCGCCATAACACACCACACAAGAGGCACGAGGGCGCCATAACATACCACACAGGAGGCACGAGCGGCGCCATAACACACCACACAAGAGGCACGAGCGGCGCCATAACACACCACACAGGAGGCACGAGCGGCGCCATAACATACCACACAGGAGGCACGAGCGGCGCCATAACATACCACACAGGAGGCACGAGCGGCGCCATAACACACCACACAGGAGGCACGAGCGGCACCATAACATACCACACAGGAGGCACGAGCGGCGCCATAACATACCACACAGGAGGCACGAGCGGCGCCATAACACACCACACAGGAGGCACGAGCGGCGCCATAACACACCACACAGGAGGCACAATCAGCACCATCACACACCACACAGGAGGCACGAGCGGCGCAATAACACACCACACAGGAGGCACGAGCGGCGCCATAACACACCACACAGGAGGCACGAGCGGCGCCATAACACACCACACAGGAGGCACGAGCGGCGCCATCACATACCACACAGGAGGCACAATCAGCACCATCACACCGCAGAGGAGGCACGAGCAGCGCCATAACACACCACACAGGAGGCACGAGCGGCGCCATAACACACCACACAGGAGGCACGAGCGGCGCCATAACACACCACACAGGAGGCACGAGCGGTGCCCACACCACACAGGAGGCACGAGCGGTGACATAACACACCACACAGGAGGCACGAGCGGTGATATAAAACACAACACAGGAGGCACGAGCTGCGCCATCACATACCACACAGGAGGCACGAGCGGCACCATAACATACCACACAGGAGGCACGAGCGGCGCCATAACATACCACACAGGAGGCACGAGCGGCGCCATAACACACCACACAGGAGGCACGAGCGGCGCCATAACACACCACACAGGAGGCACGAGCGGTGCCCACACCACACAGGAGGCACGAGCGGTGACATAACACACCACACAGGAGGCACGAGCGGTGATATAAAACACAACACAGGAGGCACGAGCTGCGCCATCACATACCACACAGGAGGCACAATCAGCACCATCACACCGCAGAGGAGGCACGAGCGGTGACATAACACACCACACAGGAGGCACGAGCGGCGCCATAACACACCACACAGGAGGCACAAGCGGCGCCATAACACACCACACAGGAGGCACGAGCGGCGCCATAACATACCACACAAGAGGCACGAGCGGCGCCATAACACACCACACAGGAGGCACGAGCGGCGCAATAACACACCACACAGGAGGCACGAGCGGCACCATCACATACCACACAGGAGGCACAATCAGCACCATCACACCGCAGAGGAGGCACGAGCGGTGACTTAACACACCACACAGGAGGCACGAGCGGTGACATAACACACCACACAGGAGGCACAATCAGCACCATCACACCACACAGGAGGCACGAGCGGTGACATAACACACCACACAAGAGGCACGAGCGGCGCCATAACACACCACACAAGAGGCACGAGCGACGCCATAACACACCACACAGGAGGCACGAGCGGTGCCCACACCACACAGGAGGCACGAGCTGCGCCATCACCCCACACAGGAGGCACGAGCGGCACCATCACCCCACACAGGAGGCACGAGCGGCGCCATCACACCACACAGGAGGCACAAGTGGTGACATAAAACACCACACAGGAGGCACAAGCGGCACCATCACTCAACACAGGAGGCACGAGCGGCGACATAACACACCACACAGGAGGCACAAGCGGTGCCATCACACCACACAGGAGGCACAAGCGGTGCCATCACACCACACAGGAGGCACGAGCGGCGCCATCACTCAACACAGGAGGCGCGGACGGCGCCAGCACACCACACAGGAGGCACGAGACATAAGGCTCTACCATCATCTCACCTACAAGCCACGTTTGGCCATGTATACAGGATTTTAGGGAGTCTGCCTCCGCTTACTACAAGAGTAGACGGACAGCCCTGACACACTGAATACACAGCAGGAAACACCCCCATCATGTAATCTACGGCAAGATGTACTTCCACACACAGGTATAACACAGCGATGCAGGTCACATGGCTTGTGGATCTATCGCCTTGATCCTATTGGTCTTTTATTGTCCAGTCTGAACAGATGTTCCCCTCCCACATGACACCAGGGGTCCACACCTCACACAGTAGTTTATTTTAGTCCATTTATGTTCCCTCCACTAGTTGATATAAATTCGGTGGAAATCGTGCGCTCCAAAAGCTGCATTGCACTTGGGACATTTTCGCTGTCTGGAGTCATATCGCGTCTTTACGCACTCAAAGCAGAAGACATGAAAGCACTTGGTAAGGACGGCGTCTTTCTTGCGGGTGTTACAGCATGGGCAGGTGAGACGAGCCTGCGGAGGGAGCACAAAATCAATACAGGATGCCTCCAGCCCTGTACCCATGGCCCACCCAACATCCGTCCTTTGTCTCAACCCCCTACTCCCAAATTTCTCGACCTGCACTATTGTCTTAATCCTCCCACATTTTCAGGTCCTGTACCCTTTTGCCTCACTCTCCTCTCAAATTTCAGGTGTGCACCTTTGCCTCACCCTTCCTACTTAACTATCTCAACCCTTCACTTACTCTGTATTCTTTAATCTCCTCCTGCAGGATCTGGTCAGCATCAGCATAAACCTCCATCTTCTTCTGTTTCTCTAGTTTTCTGCGAAGGCGAGAGATCTCCTCCTACATGAGCGCAAAAGAGAGAATGGAAGAATGGGGGTCAGCAACAGAGAGACAGCAAGATGGCAAGACATTGGTAGGGGAGCAGGAGGCGGCCAGGACATCGGCAAAGGGGCAGGAGGAGGCCAGGACATCGGCAGAGGGGCAGGAGGAATGTAGGACATCGGCAGAGGGAGCAGGAGGCGGCCAGGACATCGGCAAAGGGGCAGGAGGAGGCCAGGACATCGGCAAAGGGGCAGGAGGAGGCCAGGACATCGGCAGAGGGGCAGGAGGAATGTAGGACATCGTCAGAGGGGCAGGAGGAATGTAGGACATCGTCAGAGGGGCAGGAGGAATGTAGGACATGGGCAGAGGGGCAGGAGGAATGTAGGACATGGGCAGAGGGGCAGGAGGAATGTAGGACATCGGCAGAGGGGCAGGAGGAATGTAGGACATCGGCAGAGGGGCAGGAGGAATGTAGGACATCGGCAGAGGGGCAGGAGGAATGTAGGACATCGGCAGAGGGGCAGGAGGAATGTAGGACATCGTCAGAGGGGCAGGAGGAATGTAGGACATCGGCAGAGGGAGCAGGAGGAATGTAGGACATCGGCAGAGAGGCAGGAGGAATGTAGGACATCGGCAGAGAGGCAGGAGGAATGTAGGACATGGGCAGAGGGAGCAGAAGGAATGTAGGACATCGGCAGAGGGGCAGGAGGAATGTAGGACATCGGCAGAGGGAGCAGGAGGAATGTAGGACATCGGCAGAGAGGCAGGAGGAATGTAGGACATCGGCAGAGGGGCAGGAGGAATGTAGGACATCGGCAGAGGGAGCAGAAGGAATGTAGGACATCGGCAGAGGGGCAGGAGGAATGTAGGACATCGGCAGAGGGAGCAGAAGGAATGTAGGACATCGGCAGAGGGGCAGGAGGCGGCCAGGACATCGGTAGAGGGGCAGGTGGAGGCCAGGACATCGGCAGAGGGGCAGGAGGAATGTAGGACATTGGCATAGGGAGCAGGAGGAATGTAGGACATCGGCAAAGGGAGCAGAAGGAAGCCAGGACATCGGCAGAGCAGCAGGAGGATCGTGGGACATCAGTAGAGGGGCAGGAGGATCGTTGGAGATCAGTAGAGGGGCAGGAGGATCGTTGGAGATCAGTAGAGGGGCAGGAGCAATGTAGGACATCGATAGAGGGGCAGGAGGATCGTGGGACTTTACCTGTGCTCTCTTTAAGCTGAATGACTCCTTTTCCTTGGCGGAGCGGTTGTCAGACACAAAGCTCTGCGTGTCACGTAGCGTGCTGACTATGTGTTCCAGCTGAACCTTCAGGTCCTCTGCCAGCTGAGCCGCTTCCACTGCCTATGATAACAAGGAACAGTAACAAGAATACTCTTTCCCAGATCTTCTACCCCTGAAGTCTCTTGTGTCCCTCACCTTCCTCTTCTGGATCTCCAGCGCCTGTGTCCTGAGGGTCAGCTCCTTCTCTATGGTGGCCAGTGATGTGTGCAGCACCCGCTCTCGTTCCTCTAGCTTCTGGACTTGCAACAGCTGGGCGTCCACCTGTCACAGAAGAAGCCATGAGACAAAGCACTGCACCAGCAGATACCCAAGAGCACAGCACAGCTATTACCTGTGTCTTCAGGCCCTGCACCTGCTCCGCCAGCTCCTCCTTTTCCTCTCGCAGCAGTTTGTGGATCTGATTTGATTTTATCCGCTCAGACATGAGCTTGAAGTTTGCATCATCTTTTTCTCGCAGTTGCTGCATCAGGCGGATGTTCTGCTCCTGCATGTCTTCAAACGCCTGTCCAGTCACGTCCATTTCAGACAACAAAGCCTCCTCCTCCTGCACAGGAAGAATGCAGAGCCTCATGGTAAGACATGACACCTGCAGACATCCAACACATCAGTGGACTTCCACTTTCCTGTTTGGTGGCGCTGAGTTTCCGCTGTAAATGGTCAATTTGCTCCTCTGCCAGTTTAATCTTCCGTAAGGCTTCCTCGTCAGCCAGCTTCTTCCGCTCTCTCCGATCCTTTTCTTCAAGAGCCTGAACCCGTAATCGCAGCTCCTCCACCTAACAGAAACAAAGTGTAAGACATAATGCTGCATATGAGGTGCAGCTCGTTCCGTGTTGCAGCAGATCGCCCACGCACCTCGGCTTTGGTCTTTCTCTCAGCTGCCATTAGCTGCACTTTGTCCCTTTGTTCCTTGGGGGCAGATTTGTACATATCAAGGAGCAGTTTCATTTCCTTCTGGCTCTCCTGGGCCTTCCTACAGGAAAGAGAGTAAATAAAATGAGCAAATGAGGTAGTCACGGGAGGCAATTAGAGGCGAGGGACGGGTGTGTGCGACAGGTGTGTAGTCAGAGGTCAGGATGAGAGACGCGGTTAAGCACAGGAAGGGAGGGGAGAGGCGGGTCAGCACAGGAAGGGAAGGGAGGTGAGAGGCAGTCAGCACAGGAAGGGAGGGGAGGGGAGAGGCGGGTCAGCACAGGAAGGGAGGTGAGAGGCGGTCAGCACAGGAAGGGAGGGGAGAGGCGGTCAGCACAGGAAGGGAGGGGAGGGGAGAGGCGGGTCAGCACAGGAAGGGAAGGGACAGGCGGGTCAGCACAGAAAGGGAGGGGAGAGGCGGGTCAGCACAAGAAGGGAGGGGAGAGGCGGTCAGCACAGGAAGATAGGGGAGAGGCGGGTCAGCACAGGAAGGGAAGGGACAGGCGGGTCAGCACAGGAAGAGAGGGGACAGGCGGGTCAGCACAGGAAGGGAGGGGAGAGGCGGGTCAGCACAGAAAGGGAGGGGAGAAGCGGTCAGCACAGGAAGGGAGGGGAGAGGCGGTCAGCACAGGAAGGGAGGGGATAGGCGGGTCAGAACAGGAAGATAGGGGAGAGGCGGTCAGCACAGGAAGGGAGGGGAGAGGCGGGTCAGAACAGGAAGGGAGGGGAGGGGAGAGGCGGATCAGCACAGGAAGGGAGGGGAGAGGCGGATCAGCACAGGAAGGGAGGGGAGAGGCGGGTCAGAACAGGAAGATAGGGGAGAGGCGGATCAGCACAGGAAGGGAGGGGAGAGGCGGGTCAGCACAGGAAGGGAGGGGATAGGCGGGTCAGCACAGGAAGGGAGGGGAGAGGCGGATCAGCACAGGAAGGGAGGGGAGAGGCGGGTCAGCACAGGAAGGGAGGGGAGAGGCGGGTCAGCACAGGAAGGGAGGGGAGAGGCGGGTCAGCACAGGAAGGGAGGGGAGAGGCGGATCAGCACAGGAAGGGAGGGGATAGGCGGGTCAGCACAGGAAGGGAGGGGAGAGGCGGGTCAGCACAGGAAGGGAGGGGAGAGGCGGGTCAGCACAGGAAGGGAGGGGAGAGGCGGATCAGCACAGGAAGGGAGGGGAGAGGCGGGTCAGCACAGGAAGGAAGGGGAGAGGCGGATCAGCACTGGAAGGGAGGGGAAAGGCGGATCAGCACTGGAAGGGAGGGGAGAGGCGGATCAGCACAGGAAGGGAGGGGAGAGGCGGTCAGCACAGGAAAGAGAAGGGAAGGGACAGGCGGGTCAGCACAGAAAGGGAGGGGAGAGGCGGATCAGCACAGGAAGGGAGGGGAGAGGCGGATCAGCACAGGAAGGGAGGGATAGGCGGGTCAGCACAGGAAGGGGAGGGGAGAGGCGGGTCAGCACAGGAAGGAGGGGAGAGGCGGGTCAGCACAGGAAGGAATGGAGGAGAGGCGGGTCAGCACAGGAAGAGAGGGAGGCGGGTCAGCACAGGAAGGGAGGAGAGGCGGGTCGGCACAGGAAGGGAGGGGAGGCGGGTCGGCACAGGAAGGAGGGGAGAGGCGGGTCAGCACAGGAAGGAAGGAGGGGAGAGGCGGGTCAGCACAGGAAGGGAAGGAGGGAGAGGCGGGTCAGCACAGGAAGGAGGAGGGGAGAGGCGGGTCGGCACAGGAAGGGAGGGGGAGAGGCGGGTCGGCACAGGAAGGGAGGGGAGAGGCGGGTCGGCACTGGAAGGGAGGAGGGAGAGAGACGGGTCGGCACTGGAAGGAGGAGAGACGGTCAGCACAGGAAGATAGGGAGGCGGGTCAGCACAGGAAGGGAGGGAGAGGCGGGTCAGCACAGGAAGGGAGGGGAGAGGCGGGTCAGCACAGGAAGGGAGGGGAGAGGCGGGTCAGCACAGGAAGGGAGGGGAGAGGCGGGTCAGCACAGGAAGGGAGGGGAGAGGCGGGTCAGCACAGGAAGGGAGGGGAGAGGCGGGTCAGCACAGGAAGGGAGGGGAGAGGCGGGTCAGCACTGGAAGGGAGGGGAGAGACGGGTCAGCACAGGAAGAGAGGGGAGAGGCGGGTCAGCACTGGAAGGGAGGGGAGAGGCGGGTCAGCACAGGAAGGGAGGGGAGAGGCGGGTCAGCACAGGAAGGGAGGGGAGAGGCGGGTCAGCACAGGAAGGGAGGGAGAAGCGGGTCAGCACAGGAAGGGAGGGGAGAGGCGGGTCAGCACAGGAAGGGAGGGGAGAGGCGGGTCAGCACAGGAAGGGATGAGAAAGGCGGATCAGCACAGGAAGGGAAGGGAGGGGAGAGGCGGGTCAGCACAGGAAGGGATGGGAAAGGCGGATCAGCACAGGAAGGGAAGGGAGGGGAGAGGCGGATCAGCACAGGAAGGGAAGGGAGGGGAGAGGCGGATCAGCACAGGAAGGGAGGGGAGAGGCGGATCAGCACAGGAAGGGAGGGGAGAGGCGGGTCAGCACAGGAAGGGAGGGGAGAGGCGGGTCAGCACAGGAAGGGAGGGGAAAGGCGGATCAGCACAGGAAGGGAAGGGAGGGGAGAGGCGGGTCAGCACAGGAAGAGAGGGGAGAGGCGGGTCAGCACAGGAAGGGAGAGGCGGGTCAGCACAGGAAGGGATGGGAAAGGCGGATCAGCACAGGAAGGGAAGGGAGGGGAGAGGCGGATCAGCACAGGAAGGGAAGGGAGGGGAGAGGCGGATCAGCACAGGAAGGGAAGGGAGAGGCGGGTCACAGGGCGACGATCTAGCACAGGCATCCTCAAACTG